>OU612044.1:96639656-96812366 GCA_914767935.1 Coremacera marginata | reverse complement strand
AATTTTATAATTATAATTATAATTTTATAATTATAATTATAATTTTATAATTATAATTATAATTTTATAATTATTATTATAATAAACTCTTTCTTACTAAGTATCACTAAATATCTCAAATTTACGGCAGCACAAACCACAAGCTTAACTGAAATTTTTGATATATTCAGTTTATAAAAAAATTTTTTTTTTATTCTAAAATACTAAATTTTAATATCAAAAATAACTTCGTTTTTTTCTTTTAAAAATTTTCAAAAATTTAGTAAATTTTCTTTGATTTTAGGATGTTTTTTTTTTCAGAGTGCATGACGGTATACTGTCGGGACCACTTTGATATGACGAGAGCTTTTAAGTATGATAAAATCGTGTATCAATTATTGGGAGACAAATAACCCCAGATTGAGCAATAAATGGATAGCTTAGATTATCATAAAACTAAGATGAACAGGTCGCTTTGAAAAAGTCAGCGAAAAAATTACAAATGCTATTCTCACTATCCGATTCAACATATATATAATTTATATATAATAAAATATATTTTATTTTATTATATATAAAATAATAATATATATATATATTTATTATTACATATAATATATAATTATATATATTATATATAATAAAATTTTTATATAATATTTTATAATAATTTTATACAGTTATATAGTTTTATATATAATAAAATAAGGATGGGAATCACAGAATTTCTTAAGTGGTTTGTACTACAGCACCATCTGGTGTTTAAGATAACGTAGAAAAAAAAGTTCAAACCGTATACGAAAACTCCAATGGTAAAATTTTCACGCAAATCGGATATACAGCCAGGAGTTTTTCGAGATATTTAAAACATTTGTACTGCAGTGCCCTCTGGAGTTCAATATAGAACAAAATAGATGTCATAAAAACTATCGTACCCGAAAACCCCTAAATACACATTTTCATGTAAATCGGATAGTGGTTTCGGAGACAAACTTTAATATCGTAGCGCCACCTACCGGGTCCAATTGTGAATCTAATCTAATAATAATAATAATAATAATAATAATAATAATAATAATAACAATAATAATAATAATAATAATAATAATAATACTAATAATAATAATAATAATAATAATAATAATAATAATAATAATAATAATAATAATAATAATAATAATAATAATAATAATAATAATAATAATAATAATAATAATAATAATAATAATAATAATAATAATAATAATAATAATAATAATAATAATAATAGTAATAATAATAATAATAATAATAATAATAATAATAATAATAATAATAATAATAATAATAATAATAATAATAATAATAATATTAATAATAATAATAATAATAATATTTTTGTTTCTTTCTATTTGGTTGGGCTCTAGGTCTATTTTATTATTGTTAAAACTCTTAATTTTTGGTTTTTATGTTACAATATTAATTTCAGTGGAAACACAGTGGGCCGCAAGCGCTGTTTTGTTGTCAATTGTTCCCTTTTCTTGTTTTGTAGTCTGATCTGTGTGCAGCTAGTCTTGTCCGTAGTCTTGATTTGGTTGTTCCAACATATATTTGTTCCAACATATATCCAACGTATATAAAAACAACAACACATTAAAACAACTATTTTCAAACACAAAAACAAGATTGGACAAATTGGAAAAGTCGAACGTAATTTACAAAATACCCTGCAATGGAGACGGATCCAACATATGTATAAAATATATTTTGAAGTTTCATATTGTATTCGATAGATTGCACATTGTTGAAAACAAATCAGAGCAAAAGCGAAATTTTGGCAATTTGCGAGGTGTTGCGCATGTGTTGATGCGAACTTAAATACCACAGGATTCGGCATCAGCTGTCCTGATTTGTAAAAACAAAATAAAACGAAAATTGAATATAAATGCACATAAAGAAAAAAGAAGATATTTATCACCCTTCGCGCTTTGCTACGCCTTACTGTTTTTATATTTTGCCTGTCTGAAGGAATTTAAATATTTACTCGTATAGACAATAAACGAAAATAAACGAAACTCTATTTTGTAGTACAGCGCCCTCTGGGGTTCAAGATATAGCAAAATACATAGCGCCAAAAGACTCACAGCACCCGAAATCTACTTATAAAAATCATACTTTCGGATGAATTGTTTTGAGTTTTTTGCGGTATTTGTACAACAGCGGCCTCTTGTTTTCGAGATAGATTAAAAACCTAACGCCAAAGCCCTAACCAGACTCGATAATCAAATCCTATATTTCCGATATACAAATTTTTATCTAATCGTATGAGCGGTTTTTGAGTGTTTCAGAATTTCTTAAGTGGTTGGTACTACAGCACCATCTGGTGTTTAAGATAGTGTAGAAAAAAAGTCCAAAATACCCACCGTATCCGAAAACTCCAATGGTAAAATTTTTCAGCAAATCGGATATACAGCTAGGAGTTTTTCGAGATATTTAAAACATTTGTACTGCAGTGCCCTCTGGAGTTCAATATAGAACAAAATAGATAAGTCATAAAAACTATCGTACCCGAAATCCCCTAAATACACATTTTCATGTAAGTCGGATAGTTGTTTCGGAGACAAACTTTAATATCGTAGCGCCACCTACCGGGTCCAATTGTGAATCTAAATCAACCAGGGATCCACTTAAACACACACAAAAAATTTCATCAAAATCGGTGCAGCTGTTTAGGAACAGTTTAATAACACACACACATAAAAATTGTACAACAGTAACCTCTACTATTCGAGACAGAGCAAAAGAGATAACGCCAAAACAGTTGCCGTACACGAAAATCCTTAAGTAAAATTTTTCATCCAAATCGGATGAGCGGCTTTCTACTTTTTCACTATTTCTTAAGAGATTTGTACTACAACGCCCTTTGGTGTTCAATATAGAACACAAAAGATAAGTCCAAAACAGTCACCATATTAGAAAACCCCTATATACCAATTTTCATGAAAATCGGATTAACAGCTTAGAAGTTTTTTACACAGCGCCCTCTGGTTTTCAAGATAGAAGAGAGTATATAAGTCATTAAAACTCACCATACCCGAAAACCTCTACACACAATTTTCATGCAAATCGGATGAACGGTTTCGGAGATAAACTATAAAAACAAAATTAATTCAACACGATCGCAGCGCAACCTACCGAGTCCAATTGTGAATCTGAACCATTCAGGGATCGACTAAAACACACACAAAAAATTTCATCAAAATCAGTGCAGCCGTTAAGGAACAGTTTATTAACATACACACGTACAAATGGGACAACATCGCCCTCTAGTTTCGAGAAAGAGCAAAAATATAGCAACAAAAGCCTTGCCGTACTCGAAAATCGATATTTACAAATTTTCATCCAAATCGGATGAGCAGTTTTTTACGATTTCCTAATATTTGTGCTAAAGCGCCCTCTGGTTTTCAAGATAGCACAAAAAAGATAAGTCCAAAACACTCACCATATCAGAAAACTCCTATTTTCATGCAATTTGGATGGATGCACGGCTTAGGAGTTTTTCGAGGTTTTCCAAAATATTTGTACTACAGCGCCCTCTGGTGTTCGAGAGAGAAAAGAGTAGATAAGTCAAAAAAACTCAGCGTGTCCGAGAACCTCTACATACAAATTTCATGCAAATCGGATGAACGGTTTTGGACTTTTTTGACGTGATTTAAAATATTTGTTATACAGCGCCCTCTGGTGTTCAAGATAGAACAGAGTAGATAAGTCATAAAAACTCACCGTATCCGAAAACCTCTACATACCAATTTTCATGTAAGTCTGATAAGCGGCTTAGGAGTTTTTTGACGTTTTTTAAAATATTTGTACTACAGCGCCCTCTAGTGTTCAAGATAGAACAGAGTAGATAAGTCATGAAAATTCACTGTTTCCGAAAACCTCTATATACCAATTGTCATGTAAATCGGATGCACGGCTTAGGAGTTTCTCGAGGTTTTTCAAAATATTTGTACTACAGCGCCCTCTGGTGTTCAAGATAGAACAGAGTAGATAAGTCATAAAAACTCACCGTATCCGAAAACCTCTACACACAAATTTTCATTCAAATCGGCTGAATGGTTTCGGAGATAAGCTAAAAAAAAGAATGCCTGGAATACGATTGCAGCGCCCCCTACCGGGTCCATCCTTTTTTCCTGAATAAAGAGTAGCCAATATGTTGGCCGGGGATATAAGAAACTTAGATGTCAAATATCATTAAAATCCATCCAGTGGTTTTCGCGTGATGCTTTAACAGACAGACAGACAGACAGAAAAAATTTTAAAAATGTGATTTTTGGACTCAGCGTCGTTCAAAACGCCCATCGCAAAAATAATTTCAAAAATATATTCAATGTAGTTTTTTTTTTACAATTTTATATATATATAGATAGATATATATATGTATATATGTGTATCAGCGCAAACTTGTATACACATATACATATCAGGGGGGCATCTTCCCTGTCCTCCGCTACCGTTACTAAGCCCATGTATATCTATATATGTTTATATGTGTATAATATATACATGTATAAACATATACATATCAAGGGGGACATCTGCCCTACCCTCGCTACGCCCATGTACATGTATATATGCTTATGTATGTATATATGTATAATATATACGTATAAACATATACATATAAGGGGACAACTGCCCTCCTCTGCCCTACCTTCGCTACGCCCATGAATATGTACATATATATGTTTATATATGTAGTTATGCATAATATATACTTGTATATACATACACATATCAGGGAGACACCTTCCCTCCTCTGTCCCACCCTCACTACGACCATGTTTATGTATATATGTATAATATATACATGTATATTCATGTCAGGGGGGCAACTGCCCTTCCCTTCCTTACCCTCGCTGTGCCAATGGATATGTTTATATATGTATATATGTTTCATATAAACATGCATATACATATACATATACATATCAGGGGGAAAACTGCCCTTACGTCGCTACGCCCATGTATATATACATATAATGTATACATATTATATATGTATATATGCAGAATACATGTATTCGTATAAACGGCTTAGGAGTTTTTCGACTTTTTCAAAATATTTGTACTATAGCGCCCTCTGGTATTCAAGATGGAACCGAGTAGATAAGTCATAAAAACTCACCGTATCCGAAAATATAAAATATTTGCACTACAGCGACCTCTGGTGTTCAAGATAGAACAGAGTTTGTAAATCATAAAAACTCACCATATCCGAAAATCTCTATACACCAACTTTCATGCAAATCGTATAAACCGCTTAGAAGTTTTTTGACGTTTTTCAAAAAATTTGTACTACAGCGCCCTCTAGTTTTCAAAATAGCACAGAAGAGATAAGTGAAAAACTCTCATCGTATCCGAAAACCTCTATATACCAAATTTCATGTAAATCGGATGCACAGTTTAGGAGTTTTTCGAGGTTTTTGAAAATATTTGTACTACAGCGCCCTCTGGTGTTCGAGATAGATCGGTGTAGATAAGTCGAAAAACTCAGCGTGCCCGAGAACTTCTCGATCCAAATTTTCATGCAAATCGGATGAACGGTTTCGGAGATAAGCTGAAAAAACGAATGCCTGGATTTCGATCGCCGCACCCCCTACTGGGTCCAACCTTTTTTACTGGATAAAAAGTAGCCTATGTTATGTCCGGGTATATAAGGAACCTAGATTCCAAGTTTCATTTAAAACCATCCAGTGGTTTTCGCGTGATGCTTTAACAGACAGACAGACAGACAAAAATTTTAAAAATGCGATTTTGGACTCAGCGTCATCCAAAACGTCCATCGCAAAAAGAATTTCAAAAAAATATTTAATGTACAGATTTTTTTTTTTACAATTTTATATATATATAGATAAAACGTCTTCTTTGGATGTATCAAGAGCAAAACGAGATGCAAATATAGATATAGATGGCTGGACAACCACAATTTCTTTAAAAGACGGCAGATTAATGCTTTTTTTTCAATATTTGTTTTGGTATAGCATCAGTTAAAATCGAGCTCATAACGAAAGTTAAAAGAATAGTATTAGTAGCAGCACAGTCTTCGGCATAAGTTTTTTTCTTACCAGGATTACCCGGAGAATAATCACTTACGACTATAGTTGGTACCGCTTCAGAAGACTCAACCGGATGTAAATTCATATCAGCTCATGCTGCCTTATTAGTAGGGTCAATATATTCAGCATTTTGATCTTTATTTACAGACTCAGTTGACTGCGCTTCGAAAGGTGAGTTCAAAACTGGTGAAAGTTTTTAAAATTACTTTTATTATTAACAGACGGAGGTATGGATACAGCAGCAGGCTTAGCAGAACTTTGAAGATTCATAAGTAGTCGTTTAGGCTTATGGGAAACAGAAGCTTTATCAATGATTTTAAAATTTTTTAAACAAATTTTCAAAATCAGCCAATCTGGCTTGAGCCACCACCAAGTCCATAGACACCTCTAAAAAGCTCGAGATTGCCTTATAAGCTTTAAAATATCTACATCAGTAGATTTGCAGTCTGTACAAGACCAACGAATCTTTTACTTTCATCGAGTGCATCAAAAACTCTGGCATTCAATGCTGCACGCTTTACGTGAAAAAAGCATCACACAACCAGCAAATAACCAGCTGGTCAGATTCACTTTTTATAGTGCAGTTGCGAAAATTGCAAAACATTTTTAATGTAATTAATAAAATTTGCAAAAGTGTAATAAAAAGTGCAATAAAAGTACTATGGCAAATCTATTTCAGTGACAGTTTGAGAATCAAACAAATTATTTGTCAAACAGTTTGAGAAGCAGTAGCGACAAAATAGTGAACTAACGTCAAAATGCAACTGAAAATAAAAACAAAGTTTCGCTCTCGCTTCAACAAGCTAAACATAAAATTGTTGTTGCTACATAAGAAACAACTGATGCAAATAAAACGTGGCGGCCGTGGCGTAGTGGGTAAAGTGTGTGACTCTTACGCCAGAGAACCCAGGTTCGAATCCTCCATCCGACACAGAAAGTTTTTTCAATTGAATTAATTTTTCTGTTCGGCCGTCACCTCTCTGCAGACAATGGCAAAGCTCAGAGAGTAAAAACTGCCATGAAATCTTCTTGAGAACATAAGCCGTTCGGAGTCGGCATAAAACATGTAGGTCCAGTTCTCGATCATTTGTGTGCAAGCATTTCACATCACACACAACACAATTGATCATAAAGAAGCTCGGTCAAAGTCCTTTCAAGGGCTGAGATGGAAATTTTCGTTTTTTTTCGTTTTTTCGATGCAAATAAAAAAATAAATATATATGTATATATAACGTGACCAACCGTACTCCTTTTGGGACTTTTTTACTTCTTTTTTGCTCGATGTGCTTCTTGTAGCGAAGTAAGCATAAAAGTGCTTCTTTTTACTTTTTGTACTTCTTTGTAACATTTTTGATTAATTTTAAGCCCATTTTGAAAAATTTTACTTTAAATGAATTTAAATGAATATACCAAATACTATGAAGGGGACACCGGGCTGGTTGTGACAGTGGTAAATAGTTACAGTGGCAACAGCAGCGAAATAGAGAACGCTATAATGACGGTGGAAAGGGATAAATAACGCTAGATTTTTTGTTAAAGGAGCATTTGCGTGTAGCCAATAAAACCTTATGTTTGTAAAATTTCCGATTTTTAGTAAAATTGGTTTTTCAAATAATCCGATAGGTGTCCTGTGTCATTTTCGCACCCTAATGCTTACTTTTTATGATGAAACTATGTTTCTTCAGTTCATTTGCGTTTTTACTACTTAGCTTCAAAAGATCAATTTTGGCAATGGGGCTAAAAGTGACATTTGCTCGGGGCAGGTTGTGATTTGTAGGATCTGTTGATTTTTTTAAATTCGGAAATTATTTATTTTTATTTTCATTTATATTTTTGAGATATAATGTAAGTTTTGTTGCTTGCTTCTAAGTTTTTGTTCAATAAAGAAGTTTATTATCTTCTTATAGGTGAGAAAGAATCTATATTTTGTTTTCAAAGTTATAAAACTAAATGGCAGATTTTAATTATGTTAAAATTTTTTGTTTTATTTAAAAAGGCAAAAGATTGCTTTGTAGATAATAATATGTTCATAAATAAAGAAACGCACCTGTCTCCGATGGTTGTTCCTAATAAAAAGTTTTTTATTACGTTTGTTCTTATTTGTGACATCTTGCCCGTAGTGTAACATCTTGCTGGTAGTGTAACAACCAGCCCCTAGTGCGGGGTTAAAAGTGACAGGACTCCTTTCTCAGAAATCATTCATTTATGCCTAATCTAATCATTTAGTACATAAAAAATATTTTAAATTTAAATACTGAATAGCTACTCACTCAACCAAATCTATACCCAGGTAAAACAATCAAACAAATAAAAAATATGACTATAATTAAATGTCACAACCGTCCCCGTGCTCCCCGCTCCACTACCTTTTATTTTTAGTATGATTTAGCTTATAATTTATTTGGTGAAAAAGAGCATTATCTTATAGCACACGCTGAACAAAAGCGCAACAACTCAAAATTTTAGGAATCGAAATTTTTTCATAAATCAATTCACAAAACACATCTTTAACTACTGCAATTAATAATTTTATATCACTATCTTCTTTAACTTGAAAAATTCAGTTTGTCTGTTCCTATGATAGTTTCGTTGCATCTGCAGGTTCAACAGTTTTTGCCTCTCCTGAAAATTAGTTATAAATAAAACTTATTGGGCAATGGAATTATTCATTTTTATACATTATTCATATACATTTTTTGTCTACATACTAATTTTTTGTACTTCTATTTTTATTCTATATACTTCTTTTGTACTTCTTTTTTGAATCTATGCGTGTACTTCTTTTTGCTGTGAAAATGTTGGTCACATTATGTTTATGGTATGCAAGCAACTATTTTGAAAAGGATTTTTCACCGTTTTAAGAGATGAAAAACAGGAACAATTAAGTTGAAGATCCTCAGCAAAGCTTAGCAAACCGACTCGATGAATCCTTAGCTTAATAAGTTTTCGTAAAATAATAATTTTAAATTTATTTTAAGAGCACGAATAAAATACACGACTTAGGTAACAGATTTGCCAGAGTAGTTTAGATAAAATACATATATGGAGATTAAAAACACTACGTAAACCCTTCTTGGGCAACCTATAGGAACTCTCAACTCTGAAAATCAACGACCTCCTTACATTTTTTAATCGTACTGGATGGCTATAACGGCCGGCATCTTAACCGTCCAGCACTACACACTTCAACACACAGAAATAAATAATTGGTACCGTTGTGGTAATAAAACGGCTCAATAGAGCTAATTGGATACTGCTTGGAACCAACCTAGAATTACTCTCTCTTGAACTCTCTAACTTATAACCAACCAACCCTAGAATTACGTAAAATTTACTCCTAACGACCAAGGCTAGCCAGTAACGATTATTTTCGAGTAGTGATTACAAAACATTACTGATTACAATTAATTATACACAAAGTTATTACTTGATTACCTTAAAAAAACCAGTAGTAACTTTAATGTATTCAGTGATTTTTCTAAGAATCAGTAATCATGCAAAAGTAATCAATGATACATGTGTTTAATCAGAAGCTCTGAATTTACTAGAAGATTTTTGCCAACATGGCTCAAAATTATAATATCAGATTCAATATTTATCAAATACAGACAAATTTTTGAGAAGTAATCTGTAATCACTGAACACTAGGTCTGATTACTGATTGCTTGACTTACCAAAAAAATCACGTAATTCCTTGATACGATACTTGACTTTCTAAAAATCATGGAATCGCTTAACATGATTACTTTATTTAAAGTATTTTAATTTTTTTTTTTAAATGTGATTTTTCTGAATATTTTAAAAAATCAAGTAATCTGCGCAATGTGAATACATGTACAGATCAATTCTGTCGCTGTAACGTTAATCTTATTATCGAAGAAATTCCACTTTTGGTAACATTTACACCCTTTTGGTATTCTGCAAGCAAGCGTTACCAGTGATAATTGTTACCACCTCCTTAGGTGGTAACAATCAAAACTGCCAGATGGAACAGAAAAGAGCTTTATTTCTTCTTAAACAAGCTAACGACGTTGGACAGCGTTACTGTGTGTACAGAATACAGATTACAAGACCGGTAACGAATTTCGTTAACAAGATTATTATTACCTGTATCGATCTGGTAATCGAGATTTGTAATCATAGCTACCCCTGCTAACGAGTAATAACGAGTAATAATATAACGTATAGTGAAGTAAGGTTAGCTAGTATTCTAGGGTTAAAGCATCTTTTTTACTTTCGATGTCAAATATTTTAACGGCTGCAAACGGCTGCACGTAGTTTTCTGTTTAGATTGGCACATATATAATAACGATTTGAAAAAAATATGTTGTAGCACCTGCCTTCACCTGTTTTGACGTAGAATTACGTCATTCTCGGAGGTTACTAGGGTGGTTGTTTGCGTTCAGAAATCGGGTTTATGTCACACTTTGAGCCTTTGGTGTGCTGAAAGTTCTGATCGTTCAATGTTGATGTAAGCATTTGTTGGTCTGGTTGATCCTCACTGGAGGAAAAGTCCATGTTTGAACTCTCTGAAAATAAAGCCAA
Source organism: Coremacera marginata (assembly GCA_914767935.1). Lineage (NCBI taxonomy): Eukaryota > Metazoa > Arthropoda > Insecta > Diptera > Sciomyzidae > Coremacera > Coremacera marginata. Next base: position 96,801,744 of record OU612044.1, on the reverse strand, counting down.
CATTTGATGTTTTGATTTGATATGAATATGATTTGATTCATGAAATATAAAGCCAACATTTGATGTTTTTGTTTATTTTGCTCATGGTTTTTGTATATGATTCAAATGTATGAACACTATGTACTGAGTGTTGTTGCTTAACGCAAGAGGACAATCGTGAAATTAACGAACACAAACTTCGAAACTTAACGAAACAATTGCCGCATTAGTTCTTGTACATGATACAATCTATAGCCGCGTTTTTTATTACATCCAAATGGGATTTGGATTACGATTTAGAGTGCAAAAAATCAGTTTTACAGCCAGATGGCGTTGTGAACATTTAATGAGCTGGATTTTGTTTTGCATCCAAATCGGATTTGCCTCAATTGGTGTAAGTTTATAAGTTGTCAACACCTCACATATTATTGGAAGTAAATGATATGTCCAATCGACGATTTGTTGTAGCAGATAAATATGGTGACATATGCGCCTTGTATATAAATCCCAACACATCCTTACAGAATATTGAACTTTTTATATCTTTAAACTTACTCGCTTATAGTAAAGACGTTAGCAAAATTAGTCCTTTATTGGCAAAGAGTGGTTTTGGCTATAACCAATCATTCTAATAGGAGATTTCAACTTAAATATATCACAAACGGAAAATGAGAAGTTTTTACGTTTTATGAATTTAAATAACAACTTGAACATCTTATCTAAAATACCTTCAACAACATTGCGAAGTTCCTGTATCGACATCGTATTTGTAAGATATATTGACAGTATAAGCCGTCACAAATATATTTCTTACTTTTCCTATCATAAGCCAATTTTAATAAAAATTGTCAATAATGATAATAAAATTTCTTCTAGTACTGTATTAAAAGCCTTTAGTACTTTAAATGATATGTAAAAAACTGTACTACCTTTTGATTTATGAATTATATTGTTCGTCTGTTGTAATTATTAATAAAGGGTCCGCCATCTAACGTTTTTTTTTCAACTAGTGCTTATTTCGTGAATGGTAACACTTAGCACATGTCTGATTTGACAGATAATTAGTTTTATCCTTCCGCTGAACGAACATGGTTTTGTATACGCTTGAACAACGCTGGGAAATATTGCCTGCGATCGACTTACAGAAGATGCCGATTTTGCCAAAAAAAAACATCTTTTCAGATGAAGCTCATTTTGATCTTGGCGGGTATGTAAACAAGCAAAATTGTCGCATTTGGGGCACAGAAAACCCGCACGCATACATTGAAAAGCCGATGCACCCAAAACGAGTCACTGTTTGGTGCGGATTTTGGTCCAGAGGCATAATTGGGCCATTTTTCTTCGAAAATGAGCAAGGAGTGGCCGTTACAGTCAATGGCCATCGTTATCGGGCCATGTTGAACGAATTTTTGTGAACAAAAATTGAAGAGGAGGATATTGGCATCATTTGGTTTCAACAGGACGGCGCAATGTGTCACACAGCCGAAGCTACACTCGATGTTTTGCGCCCTGTTTTTGAAGATCGCATTATCAGCAGCAGAGCTGATGTCGTTTGGCCACCTCGGAGCTGCGATTTGACACCGTTGGACTATTATTTGTGGGGTGCCCTCAAAGATAAGTGTTTCGCCGACAAGCCAGAGACAATTGACGCTTTAAAGGACAATATTCGTGAAGCCATTGGTGAAATACAGCTGCACACAATCGATAATGTGCTTAAAAATTGGACCGATCGTGTAGGCTACTGCATGGCCAGCCGAGGCAGACATTTTAATGAAATTCTTTTCCATTATTAACCGGAAGGATTGTACATTCAAATAAAAAATAAATTTGAGAAAATATTCAGTAGTTTTTTTTTTTGCATTTTCAAAAAAAAAAAGTTATTTGGCGGACCCTTTATATGACATGCTATAACTTCAAAAATTGTACTAACTTTTTCTATGTTTTAGTAACAATAAGATGTACATAAATGCAGTATTCTGTCTATAATTCTACGTCTTGTGTTACGACATAGTCGAAACTGCTGTATACCTTTTTCTAACAACATTGAAACAGTTATTTTTAACATATTTTTTTCAACAGTTTATAATGAAGCTTAAAAATTAAAATGAAATACAAAACTACCCTCAGAATTTTCTTCCATGGTTAAAATATTTAAAATTATTAAAAAAATTGTCAAAAACCACTCAGAAATACTTTTAACCTATTATTGACTTTTTAGTATTAGACTTTTTAGTATTGACTTTATTTATAGTATTGACTTTTAATAGTGTTACACGAAAGAGCAGAGATTTTAAATTAACGTTATTTAAGATTTTAGGTAGGTTAAAAATTTAAATAAGAGTTTTCATCGGATACCTCATTTCATGGTATATATGATACCAACTTCAAACTTTTTTTTTTAAATTTTTGTCGGTTTTTATCTTTAATTCGCGCTAGAATCCTAATCTAGACCACAGTGCATCGATACAAATTTTTTATTAGATGGTAGACTTTTATATGATTCCAAACATTTGCTCTTTACCCTGAAATAAAAATTTTCTTTTAAACTATTGGTGCAAAACTCCGACTTGTGTAACATTTATTTTATTTGAAAGGTATTTGCAAAAGCCAAGAACTAAAATTTTAAAATATTGGAAAACTTAAAAAGGAGTTTTTATATTAACACACAAAATCAATGATTCAACAACTTGACATTTCAAAAACTTAACAACTTCTGTTTTTATAACCTTAAATGATGAGCCTTACCCTTCTTAACCTTCCGTTAGGCGCAGCTGATCTAGTTGATACAAGGATTAACTTGTACTTATATTACTTTACTAACTATTACAAATATTTATATACTTATATATATATTATATATATACTTATATACCTACAAATATTACTAACTATTAGTTTTTATATATATTTGTAAGGCTTTTTAATATATTTTGAATTGAATATTGTTCTATTTTGTTTAAAAATATGTAATGATTTTGTTTTTTACCATAACTGTATCTTAATTTATATCAATTTCATACACTGCACCTAGTCTCGTTAAAAAAAATACTGGACCTAGCGGAAGGTCAAATTAAATGACTTTTTTACTAATCGTATTTTTCTGATAGAAGTTGTAAATGTTTGAAATAATGCATTATTTACGAAAATAGTAAAAATCGGAGCAATACAAAACGTGTGCCTTTTGTTCCAAGTAAAAAGGTTTAGGATTAACCTCAGCTCAGTAGTAGACCTATCGATGTTGTGAATTTAAACTTAATCGAAATAATTTTAGATTTTTAGCTTTTATGTTCTACATGAAAATTTTTAAATATTTAACTTGTATTTGACGTAGTAGTGAAGTGGTACAACATGACTACACATGCCGACCAACAGTGTTTGCCTTTATATTTTTTAATTCTCTTCCATTCATTTAATAAAAGTAACACCAATATTTATTCAATGCTATTATTTAGGTCATACTATTTATTTTGTGTCAATACAAATCGACTGTCATAGAGTTCGGACGTGTTGTAAATTGTAAGCTCCGCAATTGTTAAATTTCAGTTCAAATTTCTTTCGTGAATTATTGCATTAAACTGCATATTATTCGTGGACTTCAATAAATATAAATTCTAAAGTGCGAATTTAGTGGTTTCACTTGACCACAGCTAAAAGTTCAGTGGGCTATTTAATAATCAGTTCAACAGTACTATAAAATACGACCGAAATTAAATAAAAGTGCGAATTCTGCAAGATATTTTTCGTTCACTGTGTCAACTTTACTCATAAAAAAAAAAATTCTTGTTGCGCTATTATTGCTCTCAACCTCTGACTGTATTGGCATTTTTCTGCTAAACAGACAGAATTATAAACAAACAATTGTAAACAAACAGAATTATTAAAAAAAGTTAAAAATAAAAAATAGCAATAAGAACAATTAAAACAAAAATGGATAAAATCTGTGCTTCACCTTCTTGTACCGCAGAGGACCGTAAGGCGCCCAAGATAACGTGCAAAGGCCTTTGTGGAAAATCTTTCCACACTTCTTGCATAGGCTTATCGAAAAGAAGCTTAACTTATCTTGACGAATATCTGGTCAATTTTTCGTTTTACTGCGATGAATGTAAAGAATTGTCACTCACGCATGTTCTACTCGCGATAAAATGCCTTAGTGACTTAACAAACTCAGTGCGGTCGGAAAATAAACAGTGTTTGAAAAAGACAGTCGATCTAGTGTCGAAATTTGAAGAGGCATTAAAATCAATAGAAGACCTCAGCAGTGCTGTCGAAGTGACAAAAAATAAAAGTAATAAAAAGCTCGGAACACTTAACCAGAACTTAACCAAAATCTTAAACTATGCCATAGACCATCAAAACGATATGAACTGTGTTGAAACCGCAATAAGTGCTATAAATAAATCAATAGACACAAACTTTGAGAAAATAAACACAGTTGATTCAGTAAAAAATGTAACTGAAAATATCGCGTGCTTAAGAAATGACGTCGACAACTTGCTGTAATCGACCTCGGAGAAAACAATCACAAACTGTACCAGATCCACTTATCGAAGTTTTGTATCACAAAATAAATGAAATAAGTAACGATCTTGTCTTATTTAGAGAGTCGCTTGCGGAAATATCTGATGCAATCAGTACTGGAACCAACAGAATCAATGTGACAGAAGCCATTGAACACAATTCATCCTCCCTCTTCGATGAAATCATGGAAGCTTCCGTGCTATCCTCTTCAGTGCGTCCCTTACCATCTAACTCGGATTCGCAACCTAGCAAACCAGCACCCACACCATTAATACAACCACCTGTTGCTGCACCTCGGAAAATAATTAATCACTTTGGAACCTCTTAGACCACATCAGAATGGAATCACAGAATTCAAAAACTGAAGACAGGAAACCAAAGTGATAGCACTGCTTTGTTCGTTAAAGGCTTCCCCACAACTACAGATGCAACTTGGGTAGAAAATTACTTCAAAAAGAAGTACAAATTAACCATCTCAGACTGCCATAAAAAGTCGTTAAAACGATCCAAGGTTAGCAGTTTTAAATTTAATATACCCAAGGCATATGCGTGGATGTTTTCTAGTGCAGGTATGCGAACGAAAGGAAACATTCGTATAACTGAATGGACGGAAAAACCGAAAACGGAAGTTACGGCACCTAGTATTAAGCCTATCACTAAACCTATGATTAAATCTATTAAGCCTACTAATATTAATAGTAATAAAAATAATATAAGCCCACCTGCCAGAACACCCTCAAAACCAGCTCAAGATCAAAACTGGTCATATAAAACAAATTTATTCCCAAAGTTTTCTCCACAGTCAAAACTATCTACTCAACTGTTATTTTCTTCTAAATTTCCTATTACTCAATCGTCAAAACTCCCTTATCCTACAGTTAAACGGGTTTCGTTTAACCTCAATAACGACGAAAAAAATGAAACTTATTCATATAAATATCCTAATTTCGTCCATTTCCATACACTAAATCCATCCCCACAGCCCGCAATAGTCATACCTAAGCCTACTTCTACACAACCTGTTACTGCAACACGTTCACCAGCAATCACACCCTCCAATAACACACCTCCTCACTTAATTACTTGCACTAATACTCAAACGTTCACTAATGCTACACCAACCTTTCTGGATCCTCTTCTGCCACCTAATGCGAAGCTCACAAAAAATCTCGCTGACGTTAGTAGTGAGGGTCGTTTCGTTATGTCTCGTCTAAGAGACCGTCGGTTGTATGATAATGTTCGATTATACCTGTCTTATTTACATAATAAGTCTGACTCAGTCTGTATTGAAGGTACAAAAAGAACAAGTGCTATGGTATCCATCTAACAAGAAGGTCTTCCTACCGACCCTGTCGAGCTTAAAAAAAATTTTCATTAACTTCCATGAAAGCCTCAACATTTCACCCACTGATGTTGAAAACGACCTCACGGCATTTGCATCGCATACTAGCTCAAAGTATATATGGCATTTACAAAGAGCTCGTTCTAACTTCAAAAATTTGTATTGTCCCTAACTCTCATCCTAAAGCAATGTCCGATTATCCAGCCTCCCGAAATACACTACCTTCAATTGCGTCTTTTAATATATCCTACCACAATTGTGGTGGCATGAGAGGCAAACTCAATAAACTGTTTGTTGAAGCTAAATCTTGTCATTTCAATGTTTTTGTCTTTACGGAAACGTGGTTGAATGACGCTATCAAAAATGAAGAAATTCTAGATAGCAACTGGACAATATACCGGAATGACAGAAACTATGCAAGCTGCGGCCTGTCTCGAGGAGGCGGTGTCTTAATTGCCACACATAACTCCTTATCTAGTGAATTGACTGTAACCTGCTCCTCCAAATGCTTTGAGCACAAAATAATCAAAATAAGGCTAGATCAAAAAGCTTCCGTATACATAGGTGTTATTTATATTCCTCCGAATTCAACCCACAATTCCTACAATGAATTATGTGAAATCATAACGTCAATAACAGCTGCGTTAAACGAAGATGATAGAATTATTATTTTTGGAGACTTCAACCGTCCCAATATAACTTTTGTGCACGATGATGATGACAACCATCTCCTTCCAATTAACCTGTCCAATGCGGTCGACTTCGATTTATTAAGTACTTTTTATAGTAATGATTGTCAGCAAGTTGCTCCTGCTCCAAACCGAAACAATCGCTGGCTAGATTTGATTTTTACTAACTCATATGACGAAGTAAAGGTTAGTCCAAACTGTGAGGCTGAGCAGATATTTTCCAATACCCTCCACCATACTGCTTTTACTACTGGATTATGTACTAACAACATAATTTTATACAGTCATTCAATAATTCTATTGTATACGATTTCCTCAATGCCGATTACAATAACATTAAAAATAACTTAAATTGTTTGGACTGGAACCACTTGTCTGCACTAGAATTGGACGATGCTGTATCGTCTTTCTATCAAAAAGTCTTTTCTGTATTTGATACTCATGTTCCAAAAATAAAGAAAAAAAATAAACTATCGGAACCGTGGCTTGATTCAAATCTTAGAAATTTGAGAAATCAAAGAAATAAACTTTACAGAGTCATTAAAAATTGCGTCATTGTAAGTGATGAGGTAAAGGTTAGATACGAAGAGCTGTCTAAGGAGTTCTCCATTAAGTTCGAAGAGGCTTATAGGCCTTACACCAATTTAATTGGAGAAAGGATTATTGAAGACCCGAAAAAATTCTTCAATTTTGTAAATGTAAAACGGAAATCGACCGGATACCCAAACTTCATGTTTAAAGGCAATGTTACTTCATCTAACTCACAGGAAATTTGTAATCTCTTTGCGGATCATTTTAAAGAAGTCTTTTGTTCAACTACTTCCCAAAATCAACCTACATTTGCCAGTATAACTAGTAGACCGACATTGGTTTGTGAAATTAATATTACACGGAGTGACATAACCAATTCCATTAAAGAATTAGATTCAAATAAATCTCCAGGTCCAGACCTTATACCACCAATTTCACTTGTTCAATGTTTAGACCAAATAATTACGCCGTTACATATGATTTTTAACAAATCCTTGCATACAGGTATATTCCCAACTTTTTGGAAATCTTGTCATCTTACGCCAATTTATAAAAATGGCGACAAGAGATCAGTTGAAAATTATAGGGGTATTGCAATATTGTCAGCAATTCCAAAGCTATTTGAAAAAATTATATGTTCCAAACTCACTAGCATAATTAATCCGTGTTTAACCGAGCAGTAACATGGTTTTCGTAAAGGACGATCAACAACCACAAATCTTGCAATCATGGCATCAGACATTCTTACTAAAATGGAAAAGGGCCACCAAATAGATGCAGTCTATACAGATTTTAGTAAAGCCTTTGATCGTGTTGATCACGAAATCCTAGCTAAGAAACTAGAAAAATTTGGTATATCAGGTACTGTGCTGAAATGGCGCAAGTCTTATCTCTGTGAAAGATCTCAATATGTAAAATTTCAGGGTACTTTGTCTAAAAAGATTGTTGTCCCGTCGGGTGTACCTCAAGGTAGCCATCTTGGCCCACTTCTCTTCAACATATTTATTGCAGACATATCTGAAGTTTTACATGATGTCCCCCATCTCTTATATGCAGATGACTTAAAATTATACTATAACATTAGATCAGAAGTGGATTCAGTATTCTTACAGAATAAGCTTTTTTCTCTGGAACAGTGGTGTAGTAAAAATAAACTTTATTTAAATATAAATAAGTGCTACGTTATAAGTTTTGCCCGTAAAAACGTAATCACATATAGCAGATACATGCTAAATAAGGTATAACTTAAAAGGGTCAACCACATAGCAGATCTTGGAATAATTCTTGAAAATAAGATGCGCTTTAACCTTCACTACGATCATATCATATCCAGGGCAAACAAAATGCTCGGATTCATAAAAAGACGTGCAAAAGAATTCAAAAACCTTTGGGTAACTAAAACCTTATACTGCACATTAGTACGACCAATCTTAGAATACTGTTGCATAATTTGGAACCCAGCTTTTGTAGTGCATAGTGAAAGGCTAGAATCTATTCAAATACAATTCTTGCTTTTTGCATTGAGAGACCTATACGATCCTCGTGACTATACAAATTTACCACCATACGAGAGTAGACTTAAAATCCTCAATTTAATGTCGCTGTCATCAAAGAGAATATTACTTTGCTCATGCTTTACATTCGATGTTATTACTGGTAACATCGATAGCGAATACATCTCGAGCAAGGTACTATTTAATGAACCAATAAGGCGAACAAGGTATACAAAATTGTTTAAAGAATCGCATCACAACACTATTTACGCATTAAACGAGCCCTTGAATAGATGTTGTAAAATATTTAATAATATCAGCGAGCATTATACACCGCCAATATCGAAATTCATATTCAAGCGTTCTCTTTTCAAATCACTTTCGTTTACATAACTACCCGCTTATTAAACACCAATTCACGTTCTATGCCCAATGGTACATATAAGTGAATCTTCTCCAATTCCTTTTCACCATTCTGATCCTTTTTCTATTTCCTTGATCTAGCATTTGTAGAAAAATTGTAAATTAAAAATTTTAATGTTAAATAAGTAAAACACCGCATTGTAATATTAACTCTATTCTCCCATATCCAAATGCCTCTTCTTACATTGCCGTCTACCACCCATACCTAAACAAAATTTAGTTGTTCTCCCATTTAGCTTTCCATCTTAATAATATTTCAGCATAGTACTGAAAATTAGTACATCTTTTTACTATGTGTATAAAATCTGTTAGTATGTAAGTTTAGTATATAAGTTCCCCCTTCGTTCTTCTTATTGTCTTTTCTTTTTGACGTGTTTTTGAAAATGTGTCGATTCATGTGGGCGGATTACGCCCACTGAGAATTGCATATCTTCTACACCTAAAACAAGGAAAGAGGAGAGAAAAACAAAAAATAAAAAAAAATAAATACAACAACAACCTGTTAGAAAAATAAGTTGGAATAAATATATTGCCTTGTTTGGCTAAATAAATAAATAAATAAATTTGCTTGCTATTACACTAACCCAATTACTTACAAAATTCAATTTTTGAGGATTTTCTTGTTTTTCTTCAACAATAGCTTTTTTTTCGAAAAAATATAGGTTTTGTAGCAAAAAATATCAAAATTTGCAATTATTATTATTTTTTTTTCGGAAATTTTTCTGAAAAACAAGAAAATCCTCAAAAATTGAATTTATTCTGCCAAAACTAACAGCTCGATCAAAAAATGATGTAGGCACTGTTTGTAGAAAATTTTATAAGCTTTAATTTGATATATCATTTGTTTGATTACTGTTTTGTTGGTAGAAAAATCTACAGTGAGCAATATCTCGAAAACGGAGTAACAGAAAACAAAAAAGAAAACAATTTTCCGAATTATCGACCAATTTCACATGGGCGATGGATAGTGGCATTCATTGTACATATTGGCTGTAAACCAGTGTAATTGGGTTAGTGTAATAGCAAGCAAATTTATTTATTTATTCATTTAGCCAAACAAGGCAATATACTTATTCTAACTTATTTTTCTAACAGGTTGTTGTTGTATTTATTTTTTTTTATTTTTTGTTTTTCTCTCCTCTTTCCTTGTTTTAGGTGTAGAAGATATGCAATTCTCAGTGGGCGTAATCCGCCCACATGAATCGACACATTTTCAAAAACACGTCAAAAAGAAAAGACAATAAGAAGAACGAAGGGGGAACTTATATACTAAACTTACATACTAACAGATTTTATACACATAGTAAAAAGATGTACTAATTTTCAGTACTATGCTGAAATATTATTAAGATGGAAAGCTAAATGGGAGAACAACTAAATTTTGTTTAGGTATGGGTGGTAGACGGCAATGTAAGAAGAGGCATTTGGATATGGGAGAATAGAGTTAATATTACAATGCGGTGTTTTACTTATTTAACATTAAAATTTTTAATTTACAATTTTTCTACAAATGCTAGATCAAGGAAATAGAAAAAGGATCAGAATGGTGAAAAGGAATTGGAGAAGATTCACTTATATGTACCATTGGGCATAGAACGTGAATTGGTGTTTAATAAGCGGGTAGTTATGTAAACGAAAGTGATTTGAAAAGAGAACGCTTGAATATGAATTTCGATATTGGCGGTGTATAATGCTCGCTGATATTATTAAATATTTTACAACATCTATTCAAGGGCTCGTTCAATGCGTAAATAGTGTTGTGATGCGATTCTTTAAACAATTTTGTATACCTTGTTCGCCTTATTGGTTCATTAAATAGTACCTTGCTCGAGATGTATTCGCTATCGATGTTACCAGTAATAACATCGAATGTAAAGCATGAGCAAAGTAATATTCTCTTTGATGACAGCGACATTAAATTGAGGATTTTAAGTCTACTCTCGTATGGTGGTAAATTTGTATAGTCACGAGGATCGTATAGGTCTCTCAATGCAAAAAGCAAGAATTGTATTTGAATAGATTCTAGCCTTTCACTATGCACTACAAAAGCTGGGTTCCAAATTATGCAACAGTATTCTAAGATTGGTCGTACTAATGTGCAGTATAAGTTTTTAGTTACCCAAAGGTTTTTGAATTCTTTTGCACGTCTTTTTATGAATCCGAGCATTTTGTTTGCCCTGGATATGATATGATCGTAGTGAAGGTTAAAGCGCATCTTATTTTCAAGAATTATTCCAAGATCTGCTATGTGGTTGACCCTTTTAAGTTATACCTTATTTAGCATGTATCTGCTATATGTGATTACGTTTTTACGGGCAAAACTTATAACGTAGCACTTATTTATATTTAAATAAAGTTTATTTTTACTACACCACTGTTCCAGAGAAAAAAGCTTATTCTGTAAGAATACTGAATCCACTTCTGATCTAATGTTATAGTATAATTTTAAGTCATCTGCATATAAGAGATGGGGGACATCATGTAAAACTTCAGATATGTCTGCAATAAATATGTTGAAGAGAAGTGGGCCAAGATGGCTACCTTGAGGTACACCCGACGGGACAACAATCTTTTTAGACAAAGTACCCTGAAATTTTACATATTGAGATCTTTCACAGAGATAAGACTTGCGCCATTTCAGCACAGTACCTGATATACCAAATTTTTCTAGTTTCTTAGCTAGGATTTCGTGATCAACACGATCAAAGGCTTTACTAAAATCTGTATAGACTGCATCTATTTGGTGGCCCTTTTCCATTTTAGTAAGAATGTCTGATGCCATGATTGCAAGATTTGTGGTTGTTGATCGTCCTTTACGAAAACCATGTTGCTGCTCGGTTAAACACGGATTAATTATGCTAGTGAGTTTGGAACATATAATTTTTTCAAATAGCTTTGGAATTGCTGACAATATTGCAATACCCCTATAATTTTCAACTGATCTCTTGTCGCCATTTTTATAAATTGGCGTAAGATGACAAGATTTCCAAAAAGTTGGGAATATACCTGTATGCAAGGATTTGTTAAAAATCATATGTAACGGCGTAATTATTTGGTCTAAACATTGAACAAGTGAAATTGGTGGTATAAGGTCTGGACCTGGAGATTTATTTGAATCTAATTCTTTAATGGAATTGGTTATGTCACTCCGTGTAATATTAATTTCACAAACCAATGTCGGTCTACTAGTTATACTGGCAAATGTAGGTTGATTTTGGGAAGTAGTTGAACAAAAGACTTCTTTAAAATGATCCGCAAAGAGATTACAAATTTCCTGTGAGTTAGATGAAGTAACATTGCCTTTAAACATGAAGTTTGGGTATCCGGTCGATTTCCGTTTTACATTTACAAAATTGAAGAATTTTTTCGGGTCTTCAATAATCCTTTCTCCAATTAAATTGGTGTAAGGCCTATAAGCCTCTTCGAACTTAATGGAGAACTCCTTAGACAGCTCTTCGTATCTAACCTTTACCTCATCACTTACAATGACGCAATTTTTAATGACTCTGTAAAGTTTATTTCTTTGATTTCTCAAATTTCTAAGATTTGAATCAAGCCACGGTTCCGATAGTTTATTTTTTTTCTTTATTTTTGGAACATGAGTATCAAATACAGAAAAGACTTTTTGATAGAAAGACGATACAGCATCGTCCAATTCTAGTGCAGACAAGTGGTTCCAGTCCAAACAATTTAAGTTATTTTTAATGTTATTGTAATCGGCATTGAGGAAATCGTATACAATAGAATTATTGAATGACTGTATAAAATTATGTTGTTAGTACATAATCCAGTAGTAAAAGCAGTATGGTGGAGGGTATTGGAAAATATCTGCTCAGCCTCACAGTTTGGACTAACCTTTACTTCGTCATATGAGTTAGTAAAAATCAAATCTAGCCAGCGATTGTTTCGGTTTGGAGCAGGAGCAACTTGCTGACAATCATTACTATAAAAAGTACTTAATAAATCGAAGTCGACCGCATTGGACAGGTTAATTGGAAGGAGATGGTTGTCATCATCATCGTGCACAAAAGTTATATTGGGACGGTTGAAGTCTCCAAAAATAATAATTCTATCATCTTCGTTTAACGCAGCTGTTATTGACGTTATGATTTCACATAATTCATTGTAGGAATTGTGGGTTGAATTCGGAGGAATATAAATAACACCTATGTATACGGAAGCTTTTTGATCTAGCCTTATTTTGATTATTTTGTGCTCAAAGCATTTGGAGGAGCAGGTTACAGTCAATTCACTAGATAAGGAGTTATGTGTGGCAATTAAGACACCGCCTCCTCGAGACAGGCCGCAGCTTGCATAGTTTCTGTCATTCCGGTATATTGTCCAGTTGCTATCTAGAATTTCTTCATTTTTGATAGCGTCATTCAACCACGTTTCCGTAAAGACAAAAACATTGAAATGACAAGATTTAGCTTCAACAAACAGTTTATTGAGTTTGCCTCTCATGCCACCACAATTGTGGTAGGATATATTAAAAGACGCAATTGAAGGTAGTGTATTTCGGGAGGCTGGATAATCGGACATTGCTTTAGGATGAGAGTTAGGGACAATACAAATTTTTGAAGTTAGAACGAGCTCTTTGTAAATGCCATATATACTTTGAGCTAGTATGCGATGCAAATGCCGTGAGGTCGTTTTCAACATCAGTGGGTGAAATGTTGAGGCTTTCATGGAAGTTAATGAAAATTTTTTTTAAGCTCGACAGGGTCGGTAGGAAGACCTTCTTGTTAGATGGATACCATAGCACTTGTTCTTTTTGTACCTTCAATACAGACTGAGTCAGACTTATTATGTAAATAAGACAGGTATAATCGAACATTATCATACAACCGACGGTCTCTTAGACGAGACATAACGAAACGACCCTCACTACTAACGTCAGCGAGATTTTTTGTGAGCTTCGCATTAGGTGGCAGAAGAGGATCCAGAAAGGTTGGTGTAGCATTAGTGAACGTTTGAGTATTAGTGCAAGTAATTAAGGGAGGAGGTGTGTTATTGGAGGGTGTGATTGCTGGTGAACGTGTTGCAGTAACAGGTTGTGTAGAAGTAGGCTTAGGTATGACTATTGCGGGCTGTGGGGATGGATTTAGTGTATGGAAATGGACGAAATTAGGATATTTATATGAATAAGTTTCATTTTTTTCGTCGTTATTGAGGTTAAACGAAACCCGTTTAACTGTAGGATAAGGGAGTTTTGACGATTGAGTAATAGGAAATTTAGAAGAAGATAACAGTTGAGTAGATAGTTTTGACTGTGGAGAAAACTTTGGGAATAAATTTGTTTTATATGACCAGTTTTGATCTTGAGCTGGTTTTGAGGGTGTTCTGGCAGGTGGGCTTATATTATTTTTATTACTATTAATATTAGTAGCCTTAATAGATTTAATCATAGGTTTAGTGATAGGCTTAATACTAGGTGCCTTAACTTCCGTTTTTGGTTTTTCCGTCCATTCAGTTATACGAATGTTTCCTTTCGTTCGCATACCTGCACTAGAAAACATCCACGCATATGCCTTGGGTATATTAAATTTAAAACTGCTAACCTTAGATCGTTTTAACGACTTTTTATGGCAGTCTGAGATGGTTAATTTGTACTTCTTTTTGAAGTAATTTTCTACCCAAGTTGCATCTGTAGTTGTAGGGAAGCCTTTAACGAACAAAGCAGTGCTATCACTTTGGTTTCCTGTCTTCAGTTTTTGAATTCTGTGATTCCATTCTGATGTGGTCTAAGAGGTTCCAAAGTGATTAATTATTTTCCGAGGTGCAGCAACAGGTGGTTGTATTAATGGTGTGGGTGCTGGTTTGCTAGGTTGCGAATCCGAGTTAGATGGTAAGGGACGCACTGAAGAGGATAGCACGGAAGCTTCCATGATTTCATCGAAGAGGGAGGATGAATTGTGTTCAATGGCTTCTGTCACATTGATTCTGTTGGTTCCAGTACTGATTGCATCAGATATTTCCGCAAGCGACTCTCTAAATAAGACAAGATCGTTACTTATTTCATTTATTTTGTGATACAAAACTTCGATAAGTGGATCTGGTACAGTTTGTGATTGTTTTCTCCGAGGTCGATTACAGCAAGTTGTCGACGTCATTTCTTAAGCACGCGATATTTTCAGTTACATTTTTTACTGAATCAACTGTGTTTATTTTCTCAAAGTTTGTGTCTATTGATTTATTTATAGCACTTATTGCGGTTTCAACACAGTTCATATCGTTTTGATGGTCTATGGCATAGTTTAAGATTTTGGTTAAGTTCTGGTTAAGTGTTCCGAGCTTTTTATTACTTTTATTTTTTGTCACTTCGACAGCACTGCTGAGGTCTTCTATTGATTTTAATGCCTCTTCAAATTTCGACACTAGATCGACTGTCTTTTTCAAACACTGTTTATTTTCCGACCGCACTGAGTTTGTTAAGTCACTAAGGCATTTTATCGCGAGTAGAACATGCGTGAGTGACAATTCTTTACATTCATCGCAGTAAAACGAAAAATTTACCAGATATTCGTCAAGATAAGTTAAGCTTCTTTTCGATAAGCCTATGCAAGAAGTGTGGAAAGATTTTCCACAAAGGCCTTTGCACGTTATCTTGGGCGCCTTACGGTCCTCTGCGGTACAAGAAGGTGAAGCACAGATTTTATCCATTTTTGTTTTAATTGTTCTTATTGCTATTTTTTATTTTTAACTTTTTTTAATAATTCTGTTTGTTTACAATTGTTTGTTTATAATTCTGTCTGTTTAGCAGAAAAATGCCAATACAGTCAGAGGTTGAGAGCAATAATAGCGCAACAAGAATTTTTTTTTTTATGAGTAAAGTTGACACAGTGAACGAAAAATATCTTGCAGAATTCGCACTTTTATTTAATTTCGGTCGTATTTTATAGTACTGTTGAACTGATTATTAAATAGCCCACTGAACTTTTAGCTGTGGTCAAGTGAAACCACTAAATTCGCACTTTAGAATTTATATTTATTGAAGTCCACGAATAATATGCAGTTTAATGCAATAATTCACGAAAGAAATTTGAACTGAAATTTAACAATTGCGGAGCTTACAATTTACAACACGTCCGAACTCTATGACAGTCGATTTGTATTGACACAAAATAAATAGTATGACCTAAATAATAGCATTGAATAAATATTGGTGTTACTTTTATTAAATGAATGGAAGAGAATTAAAAAATATAAAGGCAAACACTGTTGGTCGGCATGTGTAGTCATGTTGTACCACTTCACTACTACGTCAAATACAAGTTAAATATTTAAAAATTTTCATGTAGAACATAAAAGCTAAAAATCTAAAATTATTTCGATTAAGTTTAAATTCACAACATCGATAGGTCTACTACTGAGCTGAGGTTAATCCTAAACCTTTTTACTTGGAACAAAAGGCACACGTTTTGTATTGCTCCGATTTTTACTATTTTCGTAAATAATGCATTATTTCAAACATTTACAACTTCTATCAGAAAAATACGATTAGTAAAAAAGTCATTTAATTTGACCTTCCGCTAGGTCCAGTATTTTTTTTAACGAGACTAGGCGCAGTGTATGAAATTGATATAAATTAAGATACAGTTATGGTAAAAAACAAAATCATTACATATTTTTAAACAAAATAGAACAATATTCAATTCAAAATATATTAAAAAGCCTTACAAATATATATAAAAACTAATAGTTAGTAATATTTGTAGGTATATAAGTATATATATAATATATATATAAGTATATAAATATTTGTAATAGTTAGTAAAGTAATATAAGTACAAGTTAATCCTTGTATCAACTAGATCAGCTGCGCCTAACGGAAGGTTAAGAAGGGTAAGGCTCATCATTTAAGGTTATAAAAACAGAAGTTGTTAAGTTTTTGAAATGTCAAGTTGTTGAATCATTGATTTTGTGTGTTAATATAAAAACTCCTTTTTAAGTTTTCCAATATTTTAAAATTTTAGTTCTTGGCTTTTGCAAATACCTTTCAAATAAAATAAATGTTACACAAGTCGGAGTTTTGCACCAATAGTTTAAAAGAAAATTTTTATTTCAGGGTAAAGAGCAAATGTTTGGAATCATATAAAAGTCTACCATCTAATAAAAAATTTGTATCGATGCACTGTGGTCTAGATTAGGATTCTAGCGCGAATTAAAGATAAAAACCGACAAAAATTTAAAAAAAAAAGTTTGAAGTTGGTATCATATATACCATGAAATGAGGTATCCGATGAAAACTCTTATTTAAATTTTTAACCTACCTAAAATCTTAAATAACGTTAATTTAAAATCTCTGCTCTTTCGTGTAACACTATTAAAAGTCAATACTATAAATAAAGTCAATACTAAAAAGTCTAATACTAAAAAGTCAATAATAGGTTAAAAGTATTTCTGAGTGGTTTTTGACAATTTTTTTAATAATTTTAAATATTTTAACCATGGAAGAAAATTCTGAGGGTAGTTTTGTATTTCATTTTAATTTTTAAGCTTCATTATAAACTGTTGAAAAAAATATGTTAAAAATAACTGTTTCAATGTTGTTAGAAAAAGGTATACAGCAGTTTCGACTATGTCGTAACACAAGACGTAGAATTATAGACAGAATACTGCATTTATGTACATCTTATTGTTACTAAAACATAGAAAAAGTTAGTACAATTTTTGAAGTTATAGCATGTCATATAAAGGGTCCGCCAAATAACTTTTTTTTTTTGAAAATGCAAAAAAAAAAACTACTGAATATTTTCTCAAATTTATTTTTTATTTGAATGTACAATCCTTCCGGTTAATAATGGAAAAGAATTTCATTAAAATGTCTGCCTCGGCTGGCCATGCAGTAGCCTACACGATCGGTCCAATTTTTAAGCACATTATCGATTGTGTGCAGCTGTATTTCACCAATGGCTTCACGAATATTGTCCTTTAAAGCGTCAATTGTCTCTGGCTTGTCGGCGAAACACTTATCTTTGAGGGCACCCCACAAATAATAGTCCAACGGTGTCAAATCGCAGCTCCGAGGTGGCCAAACGACATCAGCTCTGCTGCTGATAATGCGATCTTCAAAAACAGGGCGCAAAACATCGAGTGTAGCTTCGGCTGTGTGACACATTGCGCCGTCCTGTTGAAACCAAATGATGCCAATATCCTCCTCTTCAATTTTTGTGAACAAAAATTCGTTCAACATGGCCCGATAACGATGGCCATTGACTGTAACGGCCACTCCTTGCTCATTTTCGAAGAAAAATGGCCCAATTATGCCTCTGGACCAAAATCCGCACCAAACAGTGACTCGTTTTGGGTGCATCGGCTTTTCAATGTATGCGTGCGGGTTTTCTGTGCCCCAAATGCGACAATTTTGCTTGTTTACATACCCGCCAAGATCAAAATGAGCTTCATCTGAAAAGATGTTTTTTTTTGGCAAAATCGGCATCTTCTGTAAGTCGATCGCAGGCAATATTTCCCAGCGTTGTTCAAGCGTATACAAAACCATGTTCGTTCAGCGGAAGGATAAAACTAATTATCTGTCAAATCAGACATGTGCTAAGTGTTACCATTCACGAAATAAGCACTAGTTGAAAAAAAAAACGTTAGATGGCGGACCCTTTATTAATAATTACAACAGACGAACAATATAATTCATAAATCAAAAGGTAGTACAGTTTTTTACATATCATTTAAAGTACTAAAGGCTTTTAATACAGTACTAGAAGAAATTTTATTATCATTATTGACAATTTTTATTAAAATTGGCTTATGATAGGAAAAGTAAGAAATATATTTGTGACGGCTTATACTGTCAATATATCTTACAAATACGATGTCGATACAGGAACTTCGCAATGTTGTTGAAGGTATTTTAGATAAGATGTTCAAGTTGTTATTTAAATTCATAAAACGTAAAAACTTCTCATTTTCCGTTTGTGATATATTTAAGTTGAAATCTCCTATTAGAATGATTGGGTATAGCCAAAACCACTCTTTGCCAATAAAGGACTAATTTTGCTAACGTCTTTACTATAAACGAGTAAGTTTAAAGATATAAAAAGTTCAATATTCTGTAAGGATGTGTTGGGATTTATATACAAGGCGCATATGTCACCATATTTATCTGCTACAACAAATCGTCGATTGGACATATCATTTACTTCCAATAATATGTGAGGTGTTGACAACTTATAAACTTACACCAATTGAGGCAAATCCGATTTGGATGCAAAACAAAATCCAGCTCATTAAATGTTCACAACGCCATCTGGCTGTAAAACTGATTTTTTGCACTCTAAATCGTAATCCAAATCCCATTTGGATGTAATAAAAAACGCGGCTATAGATTGTATCATGTACAAGAACTAATGCGGCAATTGTTTCGTTAAGTTTCGAAGTTTGTGTTCGTTAATTTCACGATTGTCCTCTTGCGTTAAGCAACAACACTCAGTACATAGTGTTCATACATTTGAATCATATACAAAAACCATGAGCAAAATAAACAAAAACATCAAATGTTGGCTTTATATTTCATGAATCAAATCATATTCATATCAAATCAAAACATCAAATGTTGGCTTTATTTTCAGAGAGTTCAAACATGGACTTTTCCTCCAGTGAGGATCAACCAGACCAACAAATGCTTACATCAACATTGAACGATCAGAACTTTCAGCACACCAAAGGCTCAAAGTGTGACATAAACCCGATTTCTGAACGCAAACAACCACCCTAGTAACCTCCGAGAATGACGTAATTCTACGTCAAAACAGGTGAAGGCAGGTGCTACAACATATTTTTTTCAAATCGTTATTATATATGTGCCAATCTAAACAGAAAACTACGTGCAGCCGTTTGCAGCCGTTAAAATATTTGACATCGAAAGTAAAAAAGATGCTTTAACCCTAGAATACTAGCTAACCTTACTTCACTATACGTTATATTATTACTCGTTATTACTCGTTAGCAGGGGTAGCTATGATTACAAATCTCGATTACCAGATCGATACAGGTAATAATAATCTTGTTAACGAAATTCGTTACCGGTCTTGTAATCTGTATTCTGTACACACAGTAACGCTGTCCAACGTCGTTAGCTTGTTTAAGAAGAAATAAAGCTCTTTTCTGTTCCATCTGGCAGTTTTGCTTGTTACCACCTAAGGAGGTGGTAACAATTATCACTGGTAACGCTTGCTTGCAGAATACCAAAAGGGTGTAAATGTTACCAAAAGTGGAATTTCTTCGATAATAAGATTAACGTTACAGCGACAGAATTGATCTGTACATGTATTCACATTGCGCAGATTACTTGATTTTTTAAAATATTCAGAAAAATCACATTTAAAAAAAAAATTAAAATACTTTAAATAAAGTAATCATGTTAAGCGATTCCATGATTTTTAGAAAGTCAAGTATCGTATCAAGGAATTACGTGATTTTTTTGGTAAGTCAAGCAATCAGTAATCAGACCTAGCGTTCAGTGATTACAGATTACTTCTCAAAAATTTGTCTGTATTTGATAAATATTGAATCTGATATTATAATTTTGAGCCATGTTGGCAAAAATCTTCTAGTAAATTCAGAGCTTCTGATTAAACACATGTATCATTGATTACTTTTGCATGATTACTGATTCTTAGAAAAATCACTGAATACATTAAAGTTACTACTGGTTTTTTTAAGGTAATCAAGTAATAACTTTGTGTATAATTAATTGTAATCAGTAATGTTTTGTAATCACTATTGTAATCAATTGTTGTATGGCACAAAAGGTATTGCCTGCAAGTATGCATTGGTTTAGTTGTTTAGTTTGTGATTGATTCACAACAGTGTAAACAGCACGTATAATTCGTTAATACAACTGTGGGCTTATGTGAAAAATTCTAAAAATTGGTAAGTTATTGCCAAATGTCAGAAATATCAAAATGGATTGAAAAATTTTGTGATGGCAACTTATAAGCGCAGTATATCGCTACCTTAATATAGAAAGGCCCTATCTCAAAAGGCCCTAAGTCAATAGGAGAAGGAGAAAACTTAATAAAAAATGAAGTTCTGTAGTTTCGAATTTTTTGTAAACAAATTTTTTTATTAAAAACTATAAGTGATGTAGCGATGTTACAATTCTTTTTACTGTAGAAATTGCAAAACTTTGTTTTTTATGAAGTTTTTTTCTTCTCCTATAATGTAAAAAAAAATTGAGTTAGGGCCTTTCTATATTAAGGTACTATATTCATTGAATACCATTATTATGAGTTACAAGATACGATATATACTATAAAGGAAACAAAACCCTCGGTTCTCGCTAAATTTTTATATCAACTACAAGGAGAACAAAGTGCTCTGTTCTCGCTACATTTTTATTCCAACTACAAGGAAAACAAAACGCTCGGTTCTTGCTACGTTTTTACATCAAATACAAGGAGAACAAACCGCTCGGCTCTCACTACGATTTCATATTATCTACAGCGGGAGCAGAGCGCATACATCTTATGACACGACTATGTTAAAAAATGCGCTATACACAAGGAAAATGAAGCGCTCTACTGTTGGAGTGCTTCAGATGCGCTAATGGAGCGCTCGCTTCCCTGCTGGGATATTACACATTTGCGTACAATACATCTTCAAGCGTGTAGACACTTCCTCCTTACCATATAAATTAGTTTTCGGGAAATTATCAAGCCCTTCCTAGTGACATAATGAAAGAAGAAGCTAATGAGCTAATGAGTTGAGTGATTAATTTACAAAAACTAATGCAGTGCGGGTATTGGAATGTGCCCTTTATTTTCAAAGGATTATACAATGATTGAATTAGATCATATAATAAAGAGCGATTTTTAAAAAACACCTGTTACTAATCCTAGAATAATTTTTAAAAAATTTGTAGCTGCGGCTATAGGAATGTATCCCAGTGTATGTATAAATAAAGAATAAAGTTATATTACTCTTAGCAATGCACCCACCTTTAGAGAAGTTTTCAACAGATTTCATGTCAGTATTCTCTTTCACAGTTCCAGTTTGCTTCGCTCGTTTATTTGTATCTGAACTGATGTCGATAACACTTTCGTTTTGGTTTTTACTTGATGGATTAATTTTGCTAGAGGTGCGTATTGCAATAATTTTCCCGCTCTCTAACTGCATGTATATTCCTTTTGGCGATTTTAAGACCATAACCCGTTGACCAGATTTTAAAATAATGTTTGATTTTTCGCTTGAATTTGTTGGAATGACAACATCTGCAAACGTTTTGAAATGAAATTATAAAAATTCAAAAGAGAATAATTCATGTCTTACCCAAAGGAAGAGTCATTTCTTGAGCTGTCATTCCCTGTCTTTGCCACACTTCTGCTGGAATCCAACGAGTCGATCTGATGCCACTACTTTTTAAACCATTTTGGTTTTTAACCGTCTGCATTGGCCGCACCTTTTATAAAAAATAATAAGTTAACACTGTAAATTCCTCTTATAAAACTCAATTTTACCGAAGCTACAGGTCGAGTTACTATTGTCCCGTCGTTTCGAATAATTCTATATTGTAATTTATTAGCTTGACAGCTAACTAAGTGTTTTGATGAAGCTTTTTTTTCCAATTCGTAACCACGTTGAGCTTGCCTTTTCTCAGCGAGAGAGAGTTTTTTCTCCTTACGGTCAATAAGTAAACTTTCATGATGAAATGGTTCTTTGGAAAGTGCATTCTTATTTTTTTCGATTATTTTCTGAATAATAGTGTCAGTATAAGAATCGATTGGTTTTTGAAATTCTGTGAGCGGATGTTCTTTATCTGTATCATAGTCGTAGCAAAGGTTTGTAACATCTTTCATAGATAGATGTGCATCTGGATTACACTCATCAACCACTCTATCGGACATTCCTTGCTTCTTAACTTGTCTGTCATAAATTTTTTTTTCCAAACATTTATCCATTACAATTCTATAGACAAAGCATGGTTTTTTCTGCCCATATCTGCATTATATATAATTAAGATGGGTACATTAAAAATTAAATACTTTAATAAGAAATACATTTTTACGGAGACATAAATATTGAAAACTTTTGAAATGTTAATACCCTTGAAGTTATTTTTTATTTGTAGTTTTAATCATATTTCAATCATGTTAAGTAAATCAAAAAATTTAACAGAATGAGCAATCAGCTATGGATAAAGCCTCCACGAAATAACTCCCAAATTAAATAACACACAATGAAATAAGCCGCAACGAATTTGAAATAAGCCCAACGGAAAATAAATAAACCCCAAACTACTTAAATAAAATAATGCCCAAACGCCATGAAATAACACCCAAATGGAAAATTAAATAAGCCCCTAAAATTTGGGGTTTATTTCATTATGAAATAACACCCAACAAAAAAATTTAATATACCCCAATGAAATATCCCCAAAAAATTAAATAAGCCCCAAAGAAAGGTTTGAACTACAAATGAAATTATCCCCAAAATAAATGAAACTAGGAAGCCCGTGTGACGTTAAAACGCCTATCTGGTTTTAAAATAAAGGACTATTTTTAACTCTAAACCAAGGATTTCATAGAAACTTTCTGTTTCTGCTGAATTGTTAAGTAGTCCAGTTATTACTAATCAAAGCATTATAATAAAAAATCTATCACATACTCTTAGGCATCACAAAGAAATTTTGTTTCGCTTTTTTTAAAAATATACACAATATTTAAGAAAAAATAAGACCTTATTGCACATCTACAGAGCAAGACCTTTCAATTGCTACCCTATTTATGAAAATCGAGTATACAGTAAAGATTTTATAGTCATCACAAAAAGTGCGTAATAATAATATAGATAGATAAGCGCCATAAATAGTCACTACTGGAATTCAGGTGTACACTTGATAATTTTGTGAAAAGCTTAACATTTTGATAATTTTCGGTATTATTGTCTCCACGTAGCTGCGCCTTTGGAGAGGCATGGAAACCAATTACACCAATTACATCTCCGTTTGAAACCAATTTACACCTCTTCGGTAACCTAAATTGAAGAAAATGAAATAACTCTCAAATAAAATGAAATAAGCCCCGAATTTATGAAATTAAATAAAACCCAAGCTGAATTAAATAATCCCAAAAAAAAAAACCAAAATGAAATAAGCCCCAAGCAATTGATAATAAAATAATTGATTGGGGAGCTCTTTCATATGAAATAACCCCCATGAAAAAATGTAATATTTCTCAATAAATATGGAACAACCCCCAAAAAATGGGGGTTACACAAAATAAACCCCAAGAAAAAATTAAATATTCCCCAAAATATATGGATTAACCCCGAAAATTGGGGCTTATGCCATATGAAAAATATATGGGAGTTTTTTGGGGCTTAAATAATTTTTTTTTTTTTTTATATTATTTGGGGTTTATTTCGTGGAGCCATGAATAAAATATGTCCGACTGAACTACAGGTCTGGCAAAAAATGAGAACTTCTGCAAACGTTTTCGGCTTAGTATTTTCTCTTAAATAAATGTTAGTTACGAACTGGGAATTTCCTTGTCTTGTGTCGAAAAAAAAATCACAAAAAAAAAACAAAAATTTATGTTTCAGAAAAAAAATTTTTTTTTATCATAAATGAGTTCAGAATGATACGAGTTAATGATACTTTTTTTTACATAAATGAGTTAAAAAACGAAATAGGTATATATAATTCCTTTATATTCGTTAAAGAATTTATTTGGACATGATGATTCTAAATGCGATATAAAATAACTTGGAAATCACATTTAAAAAAACAAAAATATGCGAAAAGTTTTTTGTTCAAAAAATCAAAAAAGATGCCCGTCTTTTGGTTAATTTATTGTAATTATACTCTAGCTGGACAAATTTCATTAAAAATGCTTCGAAATAATGAATGTATTTCGAAAACTGTAGTGAAGCAAGCTTTTGGAATATGTTTGCTTTTGATTTTTTTTTTTTGATTGTTTATTTCATTATTTCCATTTGAGAAAAAACTTATTCAAAATATACTTCATTCATCAGAAACTATGAAATTTGTTATACAATTTTGTTTAGAACTCCAGCGTGGCGACAAATAACTGTTACCTTTTATCAAAGCGCTGCTGTACTCATCGCAACAAGTTTAGGCTTGCTATTTGTTTTTGTTTTATTTTTTGTATCAATGCCGTAATTAATGCACTAGTAGTAAGGCAACGAAATCATTCAGTGCAAAAAATTTGAGAAGCATGGACGCTAAACGAGAACTTGTAGTAAAACTACATTTGAAGGGTGCAAAGCCTAATGAGATTGTTAAATCATTAAAAAAAATCTTAAAGTAAACAAAATGTTTGTATCACGTACTATCGCGCGATTTAAGAAAACTGGAAGCTCTAAAATTGCAAAAAAGACTGGTCACAAAAGTATCGTGAGAACTCCAGAATGGTGAAGAAAGATCGCCAGAGACATAGGTGTGTGCCACAATACCATACAAAATATTATTAAAAAAAAAATTGAACATGAGTGCTTTAAAAAAGAATCGAATTCACGGCCTTACAATGTGTCAAAAAGAAATGAGAATGTAAAGAAAGAAGCGAGCAACTCCTTCGGCGACATGCATGCTGCGAAATAATTTTTTCAGATGAAAAGTTATTTTTATTACAAGACAGTCAACGCTCAAAATGATCGCTTTTATGCAGCAAATATGGCTGATATCCCTTCTCATAAAAAGCTGTTGAACAGTATCAAAACTTATCATCCGTTATGGTATGGGGGGCAATTTCAGAAAAAGGCAAGTTTCCTCTGCTTTTCATTGAAAAAGGCGTAAAAATTAACGCAATTCACTACTTGGAAAAGGTTTTAAAAAAGCATATGTTGCCACACGCCATGCAGTTATTTGGTAATGAACGATTTTGCTTCCAGCAAGATTCCGCTCCAGCTCACAAGGCTAAGATTGTTCAGAGCTGGTGTAAGAAAGAACTTCCGTGTTTAATTTCGGCCGAAGAGTGGCCGTCTTCTTCCCCGGATCTGAATCCATTGGATTTCTGTATATGGGGCTTTATGTTGGGCAAAATGAAGAATATCAACCACCTAAAGATAGAACAATTCAAGCGACGCCTTCAGAAGATATGGAACGAAATACCAGACAAAGTCGTGCGTGCCGCATGCGCTGCTTTCCCAAAGCGTTTACGGCTGCCAAAAAAATAATGGTGAAAGATTTGAAATTAATAATTACAAACTAAATAAAATAAGTGCTAAAGTAAAAATATTACATTATCTCCAAAGAGTCCGTAACGGTCTTTTTTATTTTTAAAAAACTTTAGTAACAGTTATTCGTCACTACGCTGTGTGTTATGCAGGCGGTCACGCGGGTCATGTCGACTGCACCTTCAACGTTAAAAAAGTCACAAATAATTCCGATAAACTGGTCAGCTTAATCAAACGTAGCCAATTTATAATTTTTGTCATCTTTTTTTTAACAAAAATGTGTTAAAGCAATCAAAATGAGCTGCTATATTTTTAATGCTATTACACATTTCCACATGAACCCAATTAAGAATTTAAACTAAACAATGTAAGCGCTTTTTGTGGTTTTATTAATTTAACTAATTTAAATTTTTTTTTAAGCACGTGACACTGTGACGAACACTTTGACGGAATCGAAAAAAAAAACAACAAAACTTTATAGATATTCTCAAAGACGGATATGTTGAGAGTTCATCGCACCTGGTCTGACCTCTCAATGTCGTCACAATTTTTTTTATTAATTTTTAAAGTTGGAGTGCTTTAATTTTTTTTTCTTGTGCCGACATGCCGACAATTTTTATGGTAATTTTCCTTGTTGGAAATGAAAAACAAAATCCACTTCTTTTCGGTAGAATTTCACGTAAAACAAGGCTATGTCAAAAGAAATCCGATAAAATACGAAATGAAGCGTGTAGCGAAAGAAATTCATGTATTTTTCTGAAATTTAAATAAAAAAATTGATGTTTCTGTCAATTTTCATTAGATAAAATTCCATAAACGACATTCAGGTATTTAGTTGTACGTAAAAATACCTTTCCATTAAAACCATGATCATTGAAATCGGTTAAGAATTCGTTAAATGGCGGCCATTTTAAGGTATTTTTTTCTTCGTCAAACAATCATTCCCATGTATATGTTTGATACCATACAAAAGGCTCACATTTCGTCAAATCTCAACCGATTTTGGTTATCTTAATAAGCTCATTGGAAAGACAATATGATGATCAACATGTTGCTTTAAAGAACTTAAAAAAGAAGTGGCTACGGAATGAACAGTTTTTTTATTAAAAATGAAAATTTTTTATGAGTGGAGTTCGGTGTGAAAACCCAAAATGAACTTGAATTACGTCAAACGTTTCCAATAATTTTGTGATAATAAAACGGAAATTTTCTTCTCGTATTTTGCCTAAAATTCCTTTGAATATGTTAATTCCATCCAATTCCAAGCGACCAAATGTTCTGAACACAACGAATTTCTAAATGATTCACTTTTCATAAGCTTTCGAATATCGGGGCCAACGAGATTTCGAAACATTTAGAGTATTTATGTTAGTATTATTTGAATTGCCTTCTTTAATTTTGGCATAACTTGTATGAGGGAAGACTACGCGCAAGTATTGAAAGTAGGATGGACTGGATTTGTCTGGATTGTGTGGATTTCCCGCCCCGCGTCCAGAGTTCAGATTTTCAAAATCTAGTCCAGAGTCCAGATTTTCAAAAACTAGTCCAGATAAAATGTTTGCTAGAATACATACACTACTGATATCGTTTTTTTTTTATAAAAAGAATAAAATGTCCTGACTTCAAAAAAATCAGAAACGTTTAAAGCTTAGTAATTCAAAAGATATATATATCGACTTCGTGATTTTAAGTCTATAATATGCAATACTGATGATGAATTGTTCATAAATAGAAGAATTATATTACTTGGTTATAATTATTTTCTTATATATGTTATATATATAAATGATATACATATATGAGTAATAATTTGCTAAGGTAAACATATTAAAAAATTAGCACGCGAATTGTAACTACAATACACATTTTAAAAGGAATAAAACTGCCGATTATGTTAGATGGTTTAAATAAAAGTATGTCTTAACCGACAAGTCGAAAAGTATGTCCTATATTTTACCAAGTCGAAATTTTTATTAAATACGATGAAAGTGGAACTTTAGAGATGAATCTCTGAATCTCAGAAGGATATAAAATACTATAAGCAAATCAAAAGAATATATTTTAATTAAGTTAAAAAAGACAGCGTCGATATAAATCAATATAAAAAAGGTTCTCTTATCCTCTGGATAGCCTAGTTGAATTTGGAAAAATGCATATATTTTTTAACCTAATTGAAGCCCAGGCCAGTTCAATGGCAACGACTTTATGTAATTTTTCATTTCTCCTTTTCTTGATGTGAAGTTTAGTTAACAATATTTTTTCATATCATATGAAAATATTAATTTAAAAATAAAAACTGTTACCTCGTTCCATAATGACATTTTTTTCAAATTTCTATATTGCAACATGTTGTTCATCATATTATCTTTCCAACGAGCTTAAGATGACCAAAATCGGTTGAGATTTGACGAAATGGGAGCATTTTGTATGGTATCAAACATATGCATTGGAATGAGTGACGAAAAAAAATACCTTAAAATGACCGTCATTTAACGAAATCTTTACGAAATTCTTAACGATCTTGGGTTTAATGGAAAGTAATTTTTACGTTCAATTAATTTTTGTGAAAAGCCGAATGTTGTTAATGGACTTTTATTTAATTTAAATTGACAGAAACACAAATTTTTTATTTTAATTTCAGAAAAATACAAGAATTCTTTCGCTACACGCTTCATTTCGTATTTTATCGGATTTCTTTTTACATAGCCTTATTTTACGTATTCATTTCCAACAAGGCAAATGACCATAAAAATGAATGTAGGCACACAAAATTTTAGCACTTCAACTTTAAAAATGAATAAAAAAAAATTGTGGCGACATTGAGAGGTCAGACCAAGTGCGATGGACTCTCAACATATCCCTTTTTGAGAATTTCTATAAAGTTTGGTTGTGCTTTTTTAGCCGTCACACTGTGTAATTATCAAAAATAAAGTTTTATATAGAAGACATTCTGTAAATGTAATCAGTTGAAGTTGGAATTGAAGTTCAAGTTAAAATAAAGTGAAAGTTGTTGCAAAAAGTGCTACAAAATCTTTCTTTGTTTTTGGAGCAAATAAATCTGAAATAAAGTGAACTTTGTTTCAGAAAGTGTTACAAAATCGTTCTATCTTTGTATTAATTATTGCCATCAATAAGACCCAGGGAGCAGAACTTCACACAATAATGACCCTAGAATCACAGCCAACAGGCAACAAATTAAGAATGATCAACTTTGGAGTTCGAAAGAAATACCAGCAGTTACAATATAAAGCAGTTAATACAAGAAACAACGATAATATAAGTCATTACTATAATAACCTAAGGTATATATTAGACAAACTTAATGCAAAATATGACTTTAAAACCCAAAGAATTTTCCGAAACAAATAACGTAGCAAACATACTCAGACTGGCTGTGTTCGGAAAGGCAACTGATTCAGCAGCACTACGTACAATGAGCTGTCTACACTGGCCTCACCACACATGTCAAAGAAAGTCGGCTTATTGAGGCCAGTGTAGACAGCTCATTTTGCGCAGTGCTGCTGAATCATTTGCATTTTCGAACACGGCCAATATCTTTGAACGGCATAATTCCAAATATGGATTCATTGTAGAGAAATCACTAAATTACGAGAAGCCTATTATGCTCTCGAGAAAACAGTAATGATTGGGAAAAGGGCATGTTAGGGGTGTGTAACTACGATAAAAACCACAAGAGAAATGATTTTAGATATTTTAATCAAAATAGAAACCTAATTGGAATGAAAACCACAGAAGAAACCCCATCATAAAGAATTCAGGTCAATACAGACCAGGTCAATACAGACCAGGCCAATACAGGTCAAGAAACATCAATTCAGATCCAAATAAAAACTCTAGTCAATACAGACCACATAACAGCGAATAAAACTATAGGCAAACATACAATAACACTAACCAATACACAGAAAATTGTAGACGATACAGACAAAACAATAGCCAAAATATAGAAGTCGACCATATTACAGAAGAGGGACATTTTCAGTTACCAGGGGAGAATCAAATCTTCAAATAGTTGAACTTACTATAGATAATGAAAAAATGAAGTGTTTGATTGACACAGGGTCAACCACAACATTACTCGACGAAAACAGATTAACACGGTATCAACGCATAAGCTTAAAAGATATAATTAAATTTAACACACTTAGTGGATATAAAATATGAAATCATACCGAAACTACCAAAATAATTTATTAACAAGAGGTATCTTAGTTTTAAACTAAGTCAACTTCAAATGTAGTAAAGGTGCACAGATGTGATTCACTCAAATAAATAACCTACATACTTATCACTTGACACCTTGATATTGCCAAAGTGTCAAGCTGATTATGTGATTTAAGCATTACAATACACAAAAAATTAAAAAAAAAAAATATTCAAAATGTCTTGGTGGAAAAAATTATTAAGTGTTATAATAATAGCACTGTCAGGGTATAAAGTGGGAAAAGAAGTGCAGTTTTCGAACAAAATCAAAAAAACATATCGGAACTCCAACAAACTATGAAATAAAAACTGAAAAATCAACGCCATGGGAAATAATAAGTTTAATAGTAGGAATACTTTTAATAATGGCAGTGTATGCAGCTATAAAAAACTATCTAAGCCGCCGAATCCGCCAAATACAAATACCAGCAGTTAGGATCTGAGTTAACACTTCAACAATCAACATAAGTTCAAGTTTAATATGCTGAGAATCTTCAAGATTTATATGGAAACCAGACAAAAAAAAAAAAAAAGACTAAAGAACCAACGCCCCAAAACGTGGGAGAGAGCATCGCACGCGAACGGCAGCAACAAAACATACAACAGCAAATTGAAACAGCAGATTGTGAGCAGTAATTATATGGTATATGTCTGTAAATTAAACATAAGACAAAAACATCAAAACAAACAATTGATATAGTATGATTTTAATTATGCATCTATAATTACGAAATTATTTTTTATAATCATGTTATTATATATCTATAGGGTCCGCCATCTAACTTTTTTTTCAACTAGTGCTTATTTCGTGAATGGCAACACTTAGCACATGTCTGATTTGACAGATAATTAGTTTTATCCTTCCTCTGAACGAATATGGTTGTGTATACGCTTGAACAACGCTGGGAAATATCGCCTGCGATCGACTTACAGAAGATGCCGATTTTGCCAAAAAAATCATCTTTTCAGATGAAGCTCATTTTGATCTTGGCGGGTATGTAAACAAGCAAAATTGTCGCATTTGGGGCACAGAAAACCTGCACGCATACATTAAAAAGCCGATGCACCCAAAACGAGTGACTGTTTGGTGCGGATTTTGGTCCAGAGGCATAATTGCGAAAATGAGCAAGGAGTGGCCGTTACAGTCAATGGCCATCGTTATCAGGCCATGCTGAACGAATTTTTGTTCACAAAAATTGAAGTGGAGGATATTGGCAACATTTGGTTTCAACAGGACGGCGCTACGTGCCACACAGCGGAAGCTACACTCAATGTTTTGCGCCAAACATAAAAAAAAAAGTTTTTTGGCTATATAAGTATGCAATGGGAAAATATATTACATTGGAAACTAAATTTAACCAATCTTGTAAATGTATAAGTCAAAATAGGGTAATTAAGACAGACACATTAAATAAACATACAACAATTTTAATTGAAACTTTTAACGCTGTTAGAGCGACACTGCATAGACAATATGACAGATACACAACACTTCACAAAGAACTAGCAAATGAAATCTTTCTCAAACTAAAAAATAAGCTAATTAAAGAATTTCACAATCATAAAATGAATATTAAAGTTTCTCTAACTCTTAGCAGTGAAGTGGATAAGGAAATCACAGAGACGGACGATAGTGATCAGGCAGAATTAGAGTTAGACGACGTTTTAAAAAAAACAACAAAAAATTGTACCTGTGTTTGATGGTAGTATAAGCGATCCACAAAGTTTTCTTGATGCTTTATCACTAATTGTTAGTATAAAGGAAACACATGAGTTCATCGCCATTGAGGTGATAAAAACTAAATTAAAGGGACAGGCACGAAATTTAATTACAAACGACAATACAATACAAGATATTAAAAACAAATTGCAGTCTTCCATAAAAGGTGAATCATCTGAATTGCTTTGTTCAAAACTCATGAACATTAACAGCAAACAAAATCAGCTACCAAATATACTGAAGAAATACAAAAACTCACTAAAAAACTAGAAGGAGCCTACATATCAGAGAACTGCAACGAGTCTATGATTCGAACGAACTACTATAAATCATCCATCAACAACCGAATGCGAGTGCGTGCGGTGCGTACAACAACCACCACTTCCACGCGCAGCATCCTCATAACAGCGATGAGCGACGAGTGCCGCCGCTTTCCCTCATCGCTCATAAGAATGCCGTTCAATGATTCTTATGATTTTAAAGTCATTCCTTATGACTCTAGAGTCATTGAGGGAAATCGGGAGCAGTGTTACTGCTGACATATTTTATTATATACATAATAATTATATAAATATATTATTTTATACATATAATACTAGCGGACTCGGCAAATTTATGAAATTAAATCTTAAAATAGTATTAAAAAAATATTTAAATGCGTATACTTAATAAAAAAAAATGTAAATATTATTGATAGAAATTAGTGAAAAATTGTGAAAATATTATTGAAAAAAATATTAAAAAAAAAATAATAAAAATTATTTTAAATATTATTAAAAAAAAAAAAATTAAAAAATTCCTTCAAAAGTTCTTAAAATATAAATACATACATAAAAAAATATTGATTTACATATTAACATATTTCCAACCTCTACGCACGGGTGACAATCTTGACGCGATGCATAATCCTCTGAGTAGATGCCAATATGCTTATAGAGCAGGCATGTCTACGGAGAGTGCTCTTCACAAATTAGTTAGAGTGGCTGAAAAAGAGTTATTTTCAGGAGGCATCGCGATGGCCACATTTATGGACATCGAGGGTGCTTTCGACAAAATATGCTTTGGAAGGCTGCGACAGGATCTGACACTGGCGCGATGTAAACCCAATGATAACAAATTGGGTAGACAATATGCTCAACCACAGAGCTGTCAACATGCAGAACGGTAGAGTCAAGACTAGAGGTAGAGGATGTCCTCAAGGAGGGGTGTTATCGCCAACCCTGTGGAACATCACTGTGGACTCACTTTTGGCTAGACTAGACGAATCGGGCATACACACGATAGGGTATGCAGATTGACACCATTTCTGACATCATGAAGGGAGCACTCCGAATGGTGGAGGATTGGTGTCGAGAACAAGGCCTCACCGTGAACGCACGAAAATCAGACAGTATTCTCTTTACTAGAAAGAGGGTAGGCCCGAGGAGAGAACCACTTAGACTTTTTGGAGCTGAAATCAACATGTCCACGAAAGTTAAATATCTAGGGGTAACTCTAGATAGTAAACTGAACTGGAACGAACATGTAGGAGACAGGATTCAAAAGGCCAAGAGGGTTCTGTTTCAGTTTAGACGCGTTTGTGGTCTAAAAGGGGGGCTAAACCCAGAGGCTATGAAATGGATCTACACTATGATGGTTAGACCTGTCATCACGTATGCTTCGGTGATCTGGTGGACAAAAGTCAGTCAGAAAACCATTAAGAAGCGACTTGGAATAACAGGGGCAATACGCACCACTCCAACAAGCGCAATGGAGGTTTTGTTAGGTATGCTACCGTTGTATTTAGAAATAAAGTAAACGGCAGCGCTAACAGCCCTCAGGATGTTGCGAAATGCTACGTGGCATGGAGCAACAGCACTCCATGGTCATATGCGCATCCTGAACATGACACAGCGAAATGTCAGAGAGATGTGTATGCCTATGGACGGAAGGCAGAGAGTGAGAATAACAGAAAAATATTATAAAACTTTAATAACAGATGGATCCGTTTGTGAAGAAACCGCTGGTAGCGACATCAGTATATTCACAGACGGCTCTCTGATGAATGGCAGAACCGGGTCTGGCGTCTACTCAGAAGAGTTGAACCTATTCTGTGCACTGAGGCTGGGGAGGTTCGTGTCTGTATAACAGGCGGAAATGCTTGGTGTAGTGCATGCGCTGGACCACTTGATAGATGGCCGGGTAAATGGCAAGAAAATTGTCATTGCCCTTGACAATCAGTCGGTGATTAGATGCATGCAACGGACAGATATTACTTCTAGGTTGGCCATAGAATGTCTTACCAAACTCAATAGGTGCGCTCAGACAAATGAGCTCACACTTATGTGGGTGCGAGGACATTCTGGCATAGAACAGAATGAAAAGGCTGATTCTTTAGCAAGAGAAGGATCAGCAAAAGAATTCTGTGGACCAGAACCACGTATCGCCATAGGCGACAACATGGTGGCAGGCCTTATTAAGCAATGGACGGACTCGGAACACCGTACAAGGTGGGAAGAAGCTGGTAATTGCAGGCAACCAAAGGCGGCCGTGAAATGGTCAAGTAGTGAGGCAGCAAAAGTCACCCGATACAATCGGAAGACTTTAAGCTGGCTTACTACACTGGTCACAGGACACGGTCCCTACATGTACCATCTCAGGAAGATGACTCTGACCGAAGACGATGCGTGTAGGTTATGCCTAGAGGAGCCGGAAACAGCAGCACACATTCTGTGCCAGTGTCCGGCGGTGGCAAGCATAAGATTGACTATTCTGGGACGTCCATTTATTGACGAAGCCGAGATTGGTCAACCGACCTACAAGGACATGCTTGAGGTGACAAAGGGTGCTTATATAAGGAGCATGCTCACTTATGAGTGCTCCGAGCAGTAGCATCCTTCGTCCTGTTTATTTTGGATTGCCGCTTTCCTTATGGTTCTCAGCAATTCATCATTGCAAGTGTAAAAGTGAGTTCAAAAATTGATTAAAAACAATGCAACAACAGCAAGGAACAAATAATGGACAACATATAAGTATAAAGTAAGTTTGCTACAATTTAATTCTTTGAGCTAACGATCCCCAGCTTAGAAGCTGGCTATATATCTTAATCAACACGTAAAACACAAAACAAAAGTAAAACAAGAAAAACGCACGCCAATACTGAAAGGCAAGCAAATCATTCAATGACTCTAGAGATCATTCAATGACGTTCACAAAACAGAGGACGTGTAAGATTGGTGCAGGAAGTCTCGGAAAACGGAATTTCCCCCCAAAATGTGAGGGGCCAGCATCAAAATTAGAAAAACACAAAATAAATACTAAATCAATATTCCACTTAAATCTCAATTTAAGTAGTTTTATTGAAATTCATACATCGACTAATAATAATCTTTACACATTTCTAGTGAACACCAGAGCAGAGCGGATGTCTCACTAATTAAAAGAAATACGCTCAATTCATTAAAATTTAACGAGCAAAATATTGTTGAAATAACTGGAATAGGAAAAGGCAATATAAAAACCTTAGGGAAAATTAAAAATGATTTAAAATACAAAAACTTTTTAATTCCTCATAAATTCCATGTAATTCCAGATAATTTCCCAATACTATTTCAAGGTATATTGGGCTTAGATTTCCTAAAAACATACAATGTTATTATTCAATATGGTCAAGAGACAAACTCAAATTTACTTTCATTAATACCATACAATTTAAATTAACACATAAATATACCTTTACTTGAACGTTTAAACGATGATGCCATTACACTACCCGCACGCGCTGATGTTTTCAGAGCTTTACAAATTAACAGCGCAGTTTCTGATATAGTTATACCCAGTCAAACAATACAAGATGGGGTGTATGTAACTGGCTGCATAGTATCTAAACATTTTTCATATGTAAGAATTATAAACACAAACTCTGAAAATAAGTTTTTTAAATAATGTGCCAATTGAGCATGAAAAGTTATCTGATTATGAAATTCTTAACACATCCAATGGTGACCAAATAGACAAACAAACCATATTGGGAAAATTATCAAAAAATGTCCCTGAAATTTCAAAATCCGAGTTAATCCAATTATGTTCCAAATACCATATATTGATATCTTTGCATTAGAAAGCAATAAGATAAGTACAAACAACTTTTACACACAAAAATTAAGAGTTTCTGTCTACATCTACAATTCTGTCTACATTAAAAATTATCGTACGCCATATTCTCAAAAAGATGAAATATTAAGGCAAGTTGAAAAACTCCAAGAAGATGGAGGCATCGAACCATCAGCGTCCAATTAAACCAACCCTATTTTGTTGGTACCAAAGAAAGCATTACCAAGTAATCCTGAAAAAAACGATGGCGTTAAGTAGTCGATTACCGACAAATTAATAAAAAGCTAATAGCAGACAAATTTCCGTTACCCAGAATTGAGGATATTTTAGACCAACTGGGAAGAGCAAAATTTTTCTGCTGTTTAGATTTAACCTCTGGTTTTCACCAAATTGGATTACATGAAAAATCTCGAGATATCACTTCTTTCTCAACAGAAAACGGTTCATTTCGTTTCACGCGTTTACCCTATGGCCTAAAAGCAGCCCCAAATTATTTTCAGAGAATGATGAATCTAGCATTTACAGGTTTATCACCTTCAAAAACTTGTATATACATGGATGATGTTATTGCCACAGGATGCTTATGAATTTGAATTTAGAAACAGTCGTCCAAAGATGCAGGGAATATAACTTAAAATTACATCCGGATAAATGCATTTTTTTTTTAGATCTGAAATAACATATTAATGTACATAAAAAAAATAAAAAATTGTCTGTCATAAATGTACAGACAAAGGTATTTTACCAGATAGTAGCAAATATGATTCTATTACAAACTTCCCCAGACCAAAGAATGGCGATGAAGTTCGTCGATTTGTAGCATTCTGTAATAATTTCAGACGCATCATATCAAATTTCGCATTTAATTCTGTACACTTAAACAAATTAACTAGAAAGAAAGAACCTTTCATATGGTCTACAGACTGCGAACAGGCTTTTCAGCACTTGAAGGCATTACTACTACTGTCTCCACAAATCCTTCAATATCCAGATTTTGAGAAAACTTTTTATATAACTACTGATGCAAGCAAGATTGCTTGTGGTTTCTTACCAAAGGAGAATCAAACAAAGCACCAATAGAACAAGAATTAATAGCTGTTCAATGGGCAATTAATCACTTTCAACCCTACGTCTATGGACACAAATTTATAGTACGTAGTGATCATAAACCATTAACATATTTATACTCTTTAAAAAACCCATCCAATAGATTAACAAGAATTCGTCTGGAATTAGAAGGGTATGATTTTGTTATAGAACATATAAGAGGAAAAGACAATTCAGGAGCGGACGCGCTGTCTCGAATTGACTTTAATGACATTAAAACAATCCCTTCAAGCAACAACATTCTCCTGGTAACTACACGCTAACAATCAAAACACAAGAGCAAATTCAAGAGAAAATTCAAAATGCAGAAAATCAAACAATTCAAGAAAAGCCTAAAGTTTTCGAATCTATTGGCTTCGACTGAGTAAAAAAGTGTGTCAAGCTCAAAGTAGACGCTAACAAAAATAACCCTTTATTTTATTTTAAACGAGTTAAACAAGTGCTAGAGCCAAAAATTAAAATAAAAAATACAATTGCCAATGGAATTATTGATCTAGATCAATTTTTTCCAATTCTTGAAAAAGAAGCAATTAGTAGAAATATAAATAAAGTACAAGTGAATTTAAATGATCATTTATTTAACATCGTAACAATTGAAAAATTTCAACAAAACGCAAATCAACTTATAAAAAACCTACAAATAGCACTAACACGTAAAATATGCATAGTTACAGATAAAGATGAACAAAAATCTTTATTTCATAACAACGCTCTTTAGGGATGATATCCTGGAAAAACCAGACTTCTTAAAAAGATTCGTCAATTTTACTATTGGAAAAACATCACAAAAGATGTGAATAAATATGTTAAGAAATGTCTTCGATGTCAAACAAATAAAACTACAAAGCATATAAAACCACATATGATCATAACACCAACACCTCAGAAACTTTTCCAAACAGTAATAATAGATACAGTAGGACCCCTTCCTATAACAGAAAAAGGAAATCAATATACAATCACTTTAATATGCGATATAATTAAATACCTAGTAGCAATACCAGTATCTGATAAAAACGCTAAGCCCATAGCAAAGGCGTTAGTGGAACATTTTATTTTAATTTACGGAACTATGCATAAAATGCTTAGTGACATGGGAACTGAATACAATAATCATGTACTTTCAGAACTTCTAATACTTTTACACTTATTAGCACCACCATCAAACATTAGGAACAGTTGAAAGATCGCATCGCACATTTAATTAATACAAACGTTCATACATTCATGCATCCAGAAACGATTGGGTTAAAAGGATACGATAAGTATTAATTAAAAATCACACTGCACACAAACTTCAACCTATTTACAAAGGACCATTTAGAGATGATAAAAATAATGTCATTATACAAATAAAAGGAAAGCACCAAAAAACTAACAAGCAAAATGTAAAAATTTTTAACAATATATAATTCTAGAGGAAATACTTCGACTATTTGTTTTAATACCTAGAAAAAATTGTATCTTTAAATAAATTAATTAAACATTACACTTATTATTTAATTAAAGATATGAATTACGTGAAATGTTATATTAAATATATTATTGTCTCAATTTTTTTTAAAATTTATTGTTTTCATTTTTTTTTCTTTCAATAAATAAATCATCAATAATTTAAAATAAATATAAGAAAAAAAAGAAATGATTAAAATTGCTGATTAAATTTGAATAAAAATCCCTAATAGTCCGGTCAATTTAGACCAAAAAAACAATAGTGAATGTACATAAATTTCCAACAAGCTGAAAGTTAGTAAAATTGTTCAAAACATAATTATAAATAAAATTTTGAAGTTCCCCATCATTCCTCTGTATGGAAAAAACTCAAAGTCAAAGATCAAAAAAAGTTTTACCATAAAATTACCCAAGACAAAAATTGTAGATCATAAAATTATCTATATAATATGTATCAATACTTTTTTCCCTTAGAGCCACCGGTTCTGAGATATAACGATTCAAAAAGTTGTAATCGTCAATATGCATGAGTTTGCTAAGTATATATATCCTGGAGCTGTAATATATGTTAAAATATTTTTCTATCGGTGATTGTAACTTACACTTAAAATATAAAATACACATCAGTATAACTATAAGAATATCAAGTAAAATTAAGCCCAGTCCCTTATTTTATACGCCAGTGTAACCTCGAGACAACATCTGTCTCCTGTTCAATAGAATGCGTAGCTAGGGTCTTGTTGTATTTTACGTCCAAGGTTCTCGTGCTTTCACGAGGAGAAGAAGAAACTTCGGACGGGAGAGCGAAATAAAAAACTTGCTAAAAAACTAAAATATTTTGCAGAATTATTTTATTAAGATGAGAGGCTGCGATCTTAATAATATTTTATTTTATTTTGGTTCCGTTCTAGACACTCTCTGTGCACTCTCTGTCTATTTCTACGTCGGTCGCTGGCATTTAAAGCAAAGTCCTCAATTTCCAAAGAAGTTTCTTCTTTCCAAAATTTTCCCATAATTCTCATTTCCAATAAGTGGAAATTATGTATCGATTCTACCTAATCAAATCAATCAAATCAAGTAGCGGTACGTCATCACGTACGCCTAACATGTTGCGTAGCTGCAGGCATTGCACTTTGCGAGCAGCGCAGCAACTAGGGTAGGTAAATGATCACTATTATGCTGACCGTGCAAGCTGATGCCGATGTACCCAAACAATCACTCGCCTTGCTGTTTTGTTGCTGCCGGCGTTATAGTAGGAAACGCTTAACAACCACAAAGCAAAGCGCTGTTTGGTAATTTGAGCGTATGTGCTCAAATTAGGTCAGTTTCTGTGGTATGGAAAACAATTTTTTATTAACAAATTTCTTTCTAACTTTTTCTTTCTTTCTAACTTTTCTCATTTCTTTCTAACTTTTCATAAACACCTGCAATTCGAGTCACCGCACTTGCATTGGGTCTTGGTCGTTCATGAAAATAACAGCAATAATTTTATGTTGACGTTTTTTACAGCAATATTGAATTTTAATATATTGATTGGTTCGTAGGAATCGATTGAGGGTTTCTGCTTTGTGTGAGGTCGAGCTGTACAAAGTGTACAGTGTTATGCATATGATTGAGTTGTACAAAGAGTACAGGGTAATATTGTGCGGGTCACAACATCCCTCCCCCCTTATAAAAGAAATTTTTTTTCCTTGAAGAGATTAAAAAATTTTCTGTCGTTTTACTGACCGATGAGCAGAAATGAGCATAGAGTATTTACATTTTGTATGGGTTAATTTAGTAATAATGAGAATAATCTAATAACAAAAAGTTTTAATAAATATAAACTATATAATATTTATATATCATTTTATAATATATAATATATGGTAATTAATAATTCTTTTTTTCTTATAATTTTTAATCAATTTATTCATTATTTTTTTTTTCTATTCTGTTGATTATAAGTATTGTTTTTTTTCAATGGGTACGTAGGTTAAAAACTCTGTTGTCTTTTATTAAAATGAGTGAATTTTTTTTTTAATTTTCTTAGTTTTATTTTTTTTATATATAGTAAAAATTTTTTTTTTTTTAATTACTTGTTGAAAGCTTTTTGTGAAAACTAGAAATCTCTTTTTTTATAAATTTGCGCATTTTTATAAAGAAATCTTTCTTTTAAGTTTTTATAAATCGATTGGGCAATATTTGTATC
The DNA here is from genome assembly GCA_914767935.1 of Coremacera marginata. Lineage (NCBI taxonomy): Eukaryota > Metazoa > Arthropoda > Insecta > Diptera > Sciomyzidae > Coremacera > Coremacera marginata. Next base: position 96,760,832 of record OU612044.1, on the reverse strand, counting down.
GTCTTGCAAAATTTGAGAGGGAACGAAAAAAAAACTGCAATATGCTGTGGAAAATCGTTGTGGAAAAGTTTTTCTCTAGGCTGTAAAAATGACTAGTCAAAAGCAAGCTAAGTAAAAACCTTCAAAATATATTTTTGTTGTGTCTCCCTTTTTATTTTAATAAAGACTTGTTTTATTTTTATTTTCTTTTGTTTTTATTTATTATAATGTTTTTTTTTATATATATATACGTATATTACAATTGAAACCAGAAAAAAAAATTGTTATTATAAGAATTGGTTATTAAGCCTGTCCAGCCTTCATTGTCGTGCCTTGAGTACCTTTTGATACTCTTTTGTGAAGTCCGCTGTGTCCTCGTCATCTCTAAGACCGGGATCCCTTTTAAAGGCTTCGTAAGCCTCCATGGTCTGCAACTCCTTCGTTGCCTGGATCAATGCTAGAGTTTCCTCCTCTAGCGTGTACAGGTTATCGTAGTCGTTGGCAGTGGGCTCCCGGTCTCGACGTTCTATGTAGGACCAGACCATCTTCATTGCGTGGACTTTCGACTCGTTGGACGGGTTCATATTATAAATGATTGTTATAATTTTAATGTATAGTGGCAGACTGGCTGCAGTTTGAATTTATTGATATATTTATATGAAAAATTTTTGCATTACTACGAAAAACGCAAGGCTTTTGTTTTTGTTGTTTTTTTTTTTAATTTTTTTTTTAATGACTTGACAAAAGAAAGTGTTTTTGTTTTTTATTATTTTTATTGCTTGTGTTGTGCTTATGTTGGCAAAACAAACCTTGGCTTGGTGTAGTTACCTTCTGTTAGCTCTGTTGTTATGGGTTTTTTATTTTTTCCATTTGTGCAACGTATGTATATTTTGTATCTAGCAAAAAGGGTTAGTACGATCAAGAACACGTAGATCAGGCTGTAATGATGCACATCATGCACGCTTACTCGGTTACGGTCAATATTTTCTGCAGATTTCTCATCTGCTATCAGAGTGGAGAGTTTCTTTAATTCCTTCTGCTGAGTTGCAGTGTCAAGGAAAACCGTTTGTTTTGGAACATTTGTTAGTAGAATATTTTTTGTTGCAACTGTTGAATGAATTTAGTTATGTTTAACGGCGGAAGGTAGTGGTTGTTAACTTTTGATGTTTTAATGCTTGAGCTTCTTAGGGTTAGGTGTCTTGATTTTATGTAACAGTTTTCGTCGAGGTCAAGTATAGCTGAGCACGTAAAGGTTATCAGTGTAATTTTATCTTCACATATGACATTTATTTAGTATTCTCCTATTGTTGAGTATATCCATCGGTTTGCCTGAGCGAGTTGTATCCAGATTATACCTACGTCTGCTTTTCTGATATCGCAGTTCTTTGGCAGGGTTTACTCGCTTGTGAGTAGATTGACTACACAGTTTGTGTTTTGGCCGTTTACTGTGTACTTGTTTATGTCTATCTTCTATTTTTATGCAATTTGTTAGTTCTCCCCTAGTAATCTCATAGTAGTGCTCTCTCTCGTAATCGATGGCAATTTGTTTGATATCGGAGTTTATAAAAATGAGTTTATTAGAGTGTGCATTATATCAAATATAATGTTGTATATTTGATATGTTGTACTTAATGGCAAAGGTATTGTGATTTTGTAAATTATTTTGTTGGCTATTATTTTTGAGTGCATTGTTGATATCTGGTAAAGTGTTACTGTTATTATTGAGAGTGGAAGGAAGTTTTAAATTGGAAGGTAAGGATTTTCTTATTGTGGTGAGTATTAAGAATAATTGTTCTGGTGTTATTATTGATGGATGTGGCTTGTCATGTTTTGCTCTTGACATTATATCAAGAAGGTTGTCCACAACATTTAAGTAACGCATTAACGTTAGAGTTGTAAGTGAAGTGAGAGCCTCCATTATTTGAGAGCCTCCTCCCAATTGTCCATTGCTATTATTTGATTATCTAAGTTTGTTTTTGATTTATTCAATATATTGTTTGTTGTGTCGATAATCAGAGTTTGGTTTTTTATTAGATCGAGTAAGTGGTGAACATTTTGCTCCAACATATCTATTTGAGTATTGTAATGTTCTGCATCTTCTTCGCTGACAAACAAGGTTTTTTTTATCGTCCCAATTGCATTAAATAGAGCTCTTTTGGATCTGTGGTTTGGTTGTAGTACATCCATTTTTCGACGAAACTCTGTAGTTATGTGATTAATTTCGAAAACAGTGCTACTGCATATAGTTGAAAGTTCATTGTCTGCAGTTATCTGAATACAAATTTGGTTTATCCTTTCAATAGTTGTGGCCATATTATTTATTCCTTGCGTTAAATCCGTTATGTTATAGTATGCCACTATTGTCCATTCATTCGTATATAGCAGAAGATTTTAGATTTCTTCGAAGTAAATACCCGGGTTGTGTACGATTGGTGTTAACTTTATGGACCCGTATACTAATGGTGTTAGAATTATGAGTATGACCAACATCATTGTCTGAAAATAATTGTATTTGCGTTCCTGTGGCTACTAAAAATTTGAAGAAAATTATCATAGGTGCATTGATGTAAGGTGTTTGCTGTGTGTTTAAGTTATGCAAAATTGTTTTATGTGTTATATATTTTTTTTTTTTTTTATCGGAAAATGATTTCAGGTTGTTATTGTGTAAAACTTTAATTTTGTTGCGAATTTTTATGGCAGTGTTTTTCGGTGATATTATATTTAAAAACTGGTTTTTCCTGGTTTGGTTCCTAATTAGGACTTTTTCTCCAACATTAAATACTTTTGGTTTGGAACATTTATCATAATATTCCTTAGATTTCTCCTTTTTATTTTTTAACGTTTGCCATGCAATTTTAAATCCATGATGTAGTCTAGCCTTCAATTCATAGGCGTAATTTTCGTAACTGTAACTTAACTATGGATCCTTTTGCAGGGTGGAAGGAATTTTCGTCGGAAATCCGTAAAGCAATTCATGAGGGCTGTAGTTAGTGCTGCTATGAGGTGTATTGTTAAAAACAAATATCGCATATGGTATCCAGTCGTCCCAATTTAAAAGGTCATTATTTACATAATGTCGAAGATATTCTGCTAAATTGCGTTGGCTTCGCTCAAATGCTCCATTTGTTTGTGGATGGTATGGTGTAGTTTGTAATTTTTTTATCTTTAACAATTTGCATATTTCTTAAAATAATTCACTTAGAAAATTTGTACCTAGGTCGGTTAATAGTGAATCTGGAAATCCGAAACGACAAAGAATTTGTTCTACAAAAGCTCTTGTGACTGTGGTCACTTCTGCATTCTCCAAAGGTATAGCTTCAGTAAATTTAGTCAAGTCATCTTGAAACGTTAAGGGGGTCTTCTCATTGAGCAACTTTTTTTTCAACTTTTTTTGCATTTATTTATAGCTTGGGTAGTTGTGAATATGCCCCTAAAAGGATGTTTAGAAATTCGAAATACTTTAGAAGATACAGCCTTTTTTGTGAAGCAAGGTCTGATGGACAAGAAGGTGATGGAGGTAATAAAACCAGCTTACGAAGCGCTGTCGGCAGATAATTTGCTTGAAAGATGCCTTGGATCTGAAACTCAGAATTCCAATGAGTCCTACAATTCTGTTCTTTGGTCACTTTCGCCCAAACACATCAACTCAGGCGCACGCACCATCGAAGTGGCCAATTTCATTGCAACGTGCCTCTTCAACGACGGTTTTATACCCATACTTAAAATTATGGGTTTGATGGGTATTGCGATTGGCAAAAACGCATACGAATACGCACTATCTCGCAATGAAGACAGATTGAACCGATCAGAGACTCGAGCTGCGGCATCATCAAAAGCTGGCAGAACGGCTCGCAGAGCAGAGAGGGCAGCAGAAAGCAGTTTCTACGAAAAAGATTAAGGTGGCCTGTATGGAGCTGGCATCGCCGACTAATATTTGTAAGTAAAAATTGTCAGCTCTTTAAAACTGCATTTAAACATTTTTGATTTTTTTTTTTTTTTCCAAAAAAATTACTTCAAACTTTAAACGCGTTTATCTCGAACCCACGTTTTTCGAACTGGCGGCCATGATATCTCCAGTTCAACTGAACCGATTTTCATGAAACAAAATGGAATCGACGCAGAATTGTCACCATTCTCGGGTGAACCTCGACCATAATTTTAAAAAATTTTTTACTATTTTTTTTTTACACTAAAAAACAAAAAAAAAAAAACCCGAAATTGAAATTTTTTTTTTGAATGGCCGCCATTTTGTCAAAAAAAATCACAAAATTAAGCCTGAGGTTCACCCGAGAATTACATCTATACTGATTATAACCCCGTTTTTTTTTTCATTTCAGACGCTCCGGAGACCCGGAATCGTGGCCGCCGTGACGACACCTTTTTTTTCACCACCAACTTTGAAGTCTCATTACTTTTTGAACAGCCCACGTATCGAGGCAAAAAAAATTTTTATTTACTTTGAACCTTTTGTAATACAATAAATACAAAAAGTTTTCAATTATTCTTTGCGTTTTCAAATAAGAATTTTTTTTAAAAAGGGTCAAAAAAACGGGTTTTGAATGAGAAGACCGCCTTAAGATGTATTTGTTGCTTTTATATGTCGCTGGGAGTGGGCCTACTATGTCTAGTGCTATTCTTTCAAATAGTGCGGAACTTGTCATTGTAATTTTCATTGGAATTTTTTGAGATTTATTTAGCTTGTTTTTCTGGCAGGATTCACAATTCTTTATGTAGTTTTTTATGTCATTTTTCATCGTTGGCCAGTAGTACTTTTTCTTAATTCTTTTCATCGTCCTATTTATACCTTGGTGTCCTCGGAACGAAGATTCATGATATTCCTTTAATATTTTGTTTATTTCTAATTAAGATTTTATAGGCTTTGGCCGTGTAAAAAATAAAAACTAAAAAACAATTTTTAATTTTTAATTTTATTTAATTTGTCAATATTTCGACGAAAGTGGCTCGTCGTCATCAGGACCTAATACAGAAAAATATAGAGAACATTGCACTGTTATTTAACCTATTTAATTTAATATTTAAACATTGAAAAACATTTAAACACTTCAAAACATTTAAAACACTTAAAAAACATATAAAAATATTTAAAAACCAAAATTAAATAAAATTCTTACTTTTACCGGTAGCAAACAAAAAGAAGTTTAAGTTTCAAGCTACTTTCGTCAACTAATCTTTTGTCTTATTAAATGTTTATAAATATGCGCGCAGTTGTCGGTGTCTGTTTTGTAGTTCAGTCTTTTTTGGTTAGGTGTGTTGACTATATGTAGCATTTCGATGCTATTTTCAAAAATTGAAGATATGGACAAATCAAATTTAATATACAAAATTACATGCAAGGGAGACGGAGACAATATATGCGAACAAGTGTATGTTGGGACAACGAAGTCAAAGTTAAGAACACGAATATCAGCGCACAGGTCAGACATAAACAACAATAGTGACAGTAAAACAGCACTTGCAGCGCATTGTATAAAATTGGGCCACACTCCCAATTTTGAAGAGACAAAAATTCTGCATCACGAAAATAACTACAAACGAAGATACACCATCGAAATGCTACATAAAATCAACACACCTACACAAAAAAGACTGAACTACAAAACAGACACCGACAACTGCGCGCATATTTATAAACATTTAATAAGACAAAAGATTAGTTGACGAAAGTAGCTTAAAACTTAAACTTCTTTTTGTTTGCTACCGGTAAAATTAAGAATTTTATTTAATTTTGGTTTTAAAATATTTTTATATGTTTTTTAAGTGTTTTAAATGTTTTTAAGTGTTTAAATGTTTTAAGGTGTTTAAATGTTTTTCAATGTTTAAATATTAAATTAAATAGGTTAAATAACAGTGCAATGTTCTCTATATTTTTCTGTAATAGGTCCTGATGACGACGAGCAACTTTCGTCGAAATATTGACAAATTAAATAAAATTAAAAATTGTTTTTTAGTTTTTATTTTTTACACGGCCAAAGCCTATAAAATCTTAATTACACATACAAAGGCCGAAAACATCTTTAATTTTGTTTATTTCTTCAGCATTCTCCACGATTGTTCTCTGATTTATATGTAAATAAATCATTTTGTTTGAAAATACGGCTTTAAGTATACATAGTTTTAACATTTTCATTTAATTAGGAGTTCAAGTTGGGGATTGATATTGCGATTGGTTCTTGGCCCTGTTTACAATTCTCGTTTTTAATTTTATGTAAAATTTTCTGTGCTAATTCTAGATCTTTTGAGATCCTAATTGGGATGGGTAAGGTGGTTCTTAATAACCTAGCATTATCATGAGTGTAGACTTTCGTTTCCCCTATTATTGGTTTTATAAAATGTGGAATTTTTTTCATTACAAGTTTTTCCTCTATTGATTCTGTGATTGGTAATATAAGTATTTTTATTTTTGATACTTTATTTGAGAAAATCGGCTCCTGGGTTTCTATGATGTTGTATTTCCTAGTTTTTTTAACTTCGTGATTATTTGCTGTTGGTATTTCTTCTTTTTGATCTTTCTGTAGCATTTGCCTTGTCATAACAAGTACTTTATTTTCTTTTTCTATTCGACTAAGTGCATCAGCGTTTGTGTAAATTTTTCCTGCTTTATATTTGATGGTATATTCATATTCCGATAGCAGAATTCTCCGTCTTGCCAGTCTTGAAATAGGATCTTTCAACTTCATTAACCATTCAAGTGGTTTGTAGTCTGTAAAGATGGTTAATTTCCTTCCATACACGTATGGTCGAAATTGTTTTACAGCAAAAACAATCGCCAACAATTTTTTTCGGTGGTATTGTATCTTGTTTCAGCGTCATTTAGAGTTCGGCTGACAAAGCAGATTGGTTTGTTTTTACCAACGGGTCCTTGTGACAATACTTGCATCTGTTCTGATTGTAAATTCTTCACTGAAATTTGGATAAACTCAAATGGGGGACTTATTAATTTTTGCTTTAATTTTGAGAATGCTTCATCGCAGAATGCATCCCATTGTATATCCTTTTTTAGAAATTTAGTGAGTGGTTTGGCTATACTGGAGAAATTTTCTATGAATCTTCTGTAATAGCCTGCGAGTCCAAGGAATGATTTAATTCCTTTCGCATTTTTCGGAGTTGGATATGTACTTACCACCTCAATCTTCTCAGGGTCGGGTTTTATGCCGTTTTCAGAAATAATATGCCCTAAATAAGTGAGTTCTTGCTTTAGAAAATTTCATTTATCGGGCTGGAGTTTAAGATTATGGTGACGCAATCGGTCAAATATTTTCATTAATTTTTGGTTGTGGTCTTTTAAATCGTAGCCATACACAACAATGTCATATACATAAACAAAGCATTGCCTTTGCCATTTTACAAAGCAAGCCTTGTAAGCCCATGAGTACGTTATTCATAAGCCTTTGGAACGTAGCGGGGGCGTTTTTCAACCCAAATGGCATTCGGTTGTACTCATAACGTCCGAACGGTGTGCTGAATGCAGTTTTGCACTTGTCAGATTCCTTGACGGGAATCTGGTGAAAGCCTTTTGGAAGATCTAGTGTACTAAAGTATTTAGCCCTACCTAACTGGTCCAGTATGTCAGTGATGTTGGGCAAAGGGTATGCATCTCCAACGGTTAGGTCGTTTAATTTTCTAAAGTCAACTACGACTTTAGAATCTGCCTTTTTTGGCACTTACAACAAGGGTGAGTTGGACTAGAACTTGGTCGGATGATGTCGTCGTCAAGCATTTCATTAACTTGCTTCTGAATTTCGTTGCGCTGACTTTCAGGTAGTCTGTATGGTCTGAAAAATAAAGGGGGTTATAATTTCATGATTTTCTGTATCGGTAACTGTGAGGTGATCTCCCTCGAAATAAAAGAGGTCATTATATTGTCTACACATTTCTAAGACAAATTTTTTTTCTTCTTCATTGCAATGTTTAAGCTCTATGGTTGTTTCTATTTTTTTAACCTGTTTTTATTTCATTAAAATTTTCTAATTTTTCCCACTCGTAGTGTATTTTATTTATATTGATTTCCTTGATATCTTCTGTGGTGTTCATGATGGGAACTTTTATTTTATTCTTAACTGGGCATGCCAGGGTTTCCGCCGAATATACTCCTGGGTTTATTTCTTTCTTGTGAACCACTGCATCTTTCGTGTATTTGAAAGGGAGCTGTTTGCATCGAGGTTGCATGATAATAGATTGTAGCCCGTAGGCACCAGGTTGAGTTGACTCAGTCCTGACAAATCCTTTCGTTATCCTTGGATAACGCCTTATGTTCTTGTTTTGTTGCCATCACATTATTTTTAATGAAATGTTTTCTTTTGGGTGACGAGGTGATGGACTGTGGCCCGTAGACATTAGGTTGTTGAGGAATCTCAGTATGACTTATGCCATTCGGTGCATACTCCTGTTCCTCTTCTCTATTTTCATGAATCCCTTTGTTTCCCGTAGGTAACACCTTGTTTTCCGTATATGTAACTTTATTATCATCTACAATAAGTGGTTTTTGTATTATTGTATCTACTGCCGCTTTAAAGCAGTCTACTGGTATTTCTAATTGTTTATTTTTGAAATCAATCTTGCAATTAAATTGTGTAAGAAAATTACTACCTATAATTCCATCCATAATTTAAAATATGAAAATTATGACCCAGTGTAATGATCTGGTTATTAAATGGAACTTTTATTGTTTTCACTTGTTCGCCTAATGTTTGCATTGCATTGCCTGAAATGGTTGAGACCGTATGCTTACTTTTTTTATAAATTGTGCACTGTGGTTCGGTGCCTTTTAAAAGGCTTATTTGCGCGCCCGTGTCTACTAAAAGAGGTGAAATTTTTATCTGAGAGTTCTAGTTTGATGCAAAGCACTGGCTCCTCGTATTCTTTGCAAAAATGTATAATTACCGAGTAAGTTAATTTTGTGCTTGGTGCACATCGGCTTTTACCTGCATCCGGGGAGAAGTGCCGCTGATTTCTGCCCGTGCCCGATCGTTTCCCAATTCGATGCTTGTGTAATTCTCGCGTATGGGATGGTTATCTCTAAATGGATTATTGAAATTGTTAAATCTATTTTCCCCGATTCTCATATTTTATTGCTTCTACTATAACGTGATTATTGGGCTTAAAAATTAAACGTAAGCTTTGGTTACGTAAACCGTCCTCAAATTCCTGAATTGCTAATTGGTCATTTTCAAATTTTAAATATCTCCTAACTGATTCTTCACCTGTGCTAGAAAAAGTAGCTGAATTCAGAGAATGTAAAAGCTTTCATACCCGTTCACCGAATTCTTTAATCGATTCATTTGATCGTTGTTTAGCTGTGAGTAGTTCGTTATGAGCAGATGTCCGCGATTTTTCTTCCTTGAACTCTTTCTCTAAATCTAGTACCAAATCATTCCATTTGGCATAAGATTTGAAATGGATGAGCTCAAATGCCGAACGCTCCAACCGGGTCTTCACAACCTCGAAAATAAAAGTATGTTCCGTCTCGTTTTTGGCAGATGAAAACAATATATTGCCGCACGCTTTAAATTTATTTAAATCGGCTGGATTACCGTTAAAGACTGGGACAATATTGTAGATATCGTTTAATGTGAATTTAAGATCCATATTTGAAAACTCAGGATCTTCCGCGTAAATATAGAGAGAAAAATCGAAAAATGATAGAGCAGCAAAGTTCTGAACTACCTTAGCCGCGCGTTGAGGAGTACGAATTTTGAAATATTACGATAAAGCAGAAGAGAAAGAGTTTTTTTTCCTTATAAGTTTTCACAAATGACTTCCAACAAACAAAACCTTCAACGGATAAATATTCTAAATGTTTACAAATGATTGCTTTTCTTACGAAATATGTTAGTGTATAAATATGTGTATATATATATTTATTTTTTTTTTTTTGTAAAATTTTAACTAATTTTTATTATTTTTGATCTTCCTAGTGTTCTCGGAGTCGTCTTTGTTTGTTTTAATATTTGTTGTTGTCGCCTTTATTTGCTTTTTTGCTTGCTGTTGTCGTCTTTATTTGTTTTGTTGCTTGCTGTTGATGTTAATTGCCAGCAGACTTCACGTCTTTCCTGGTTACCCTGGTCTTTTTATGGTACCCAAGTTTGGCCAAATGCTTACGTTCTATAGCTAGCAAGGTCTTATTTTTTATGGGTCCTTCTAAACAATTTTTTTTTTATTCACTTTTTTGTTATTTTTTTATTACACTTTGCCGCTATTTCAGCCTCGGCACGCTTCGCCTTCAAATTTTTTGTTGTTACCTGCGGCTGTTTTAGCCTTGGAGCAAATAAATATTATTTTATTATATCTCTTTTTTTTACACTTTGCCGCTGTTCAAGCCTCGGCACGCTTATATTTACCGCTTATGGTTTGGGATGTAGAAATTCCATTGCTGCCACCAAATGTTGTATTTTACGTCCAAGGTTCTCGTGCTTTCGCGAGGAGAAGAAGAACCTTCGGACGGGAGAGCGAAATAAAAAACTTTTTAAATATTTTGCAAAATTATTTTATTAAGATGCGAGGCTGCGATCTTAGTAATATTTTACTTTATTTTGATTCCGTTCTGGACACTCTCTGCACACTCTGTACACTCTCTGCCTATTTCTACGTCGGTCGCAGGTATTTAAAGCAAAGTCCTCAATTTCCAAAGAAGTTTCTTCTTTCCAAAATTTTCCCATAATTCTCATAATTTCCAATAAGTTGATTTTATGTATCGATTCTACCTAATCAAATCAATACATGTCATACATAAAAATCTTTATATCATTTACATATTACTTCCCCTTTAGCGGTACGTACCCTGACATGCTGCGTAGCTGCAAGCATTGCACTTTGAGAGCAGCGCAGCAACTAGGGTAGGTAAATGATCACTATTATGCTGACCGTGCAAGCTGATGCCGATGCACCCAAACAGTCACTCGCCTTGCTGTTTTGTTGCTGCCGGCGTTATAGTAGGAAACGCTTAACAACCACAAAGCAAAGCGCTGTTTGGTAATTTGAGCGAATGTGCTCAAATTAGGTCAGTTTCTTTGGTATGGAAACAATTAAGAATTTTTTATTAACAAAACATTTCTTTCTTACTTTTCATGAACGCCTGCAATTCGAGTCACAGCACTTGAATTGGGTCTTGGTCGTTCATGGAAATAAAAGCAATAATATTATGTTGACGTTTCTTAAAGCAATACTGAATTTTAATTTATTGATTGGTTCGTAGGAATCGATTGAGGGTTTTGGCTTTGTGTGAGGTCGAACTGTACAAAGTGTACAGTGTTATGCATATGATTGAGTTGTACAAAGAGTACAGGGATGTTGTGCGGGTCACAACAGTCTTATACCTGCTTTATGTCAGTGTGCACAATAAATGAAATACTGTTTTGAGTGCCACTCCGTATTGAAAACACGTGTTTAATCTAACTTATATCGTGCTGTTTTAAGTTTTATAACAAAAATGTCAGAATATTGTTGTATTTGTGCTAAACTTTTAACTGAAGGTGAAGTTATTACTATTGAACGTGGTATGAAGACATTAATTACTGCAAGTAACAAAAATGTTGTATTTGTGCTAAACTTTTAACTGAAGGTGAAGTTATTACTGTTGAACGTGGTATGAAGACATTAATTACTGCAAGTATCGAAAGAGCAGATGAATTTTCAGAATATCTGAAAAATCAGAAATCTGTGACAATACATGAAAATTGCCGTAAAAGTTATACTCGAAAGTCTTCTACTACTGCAGCTAATAAAAGACAACGCGAAGAAGAAACAGCCAGTACATCCACAGTAAGTCCTCTTCGTACTAGATCACGTGTCAGTGGATCAGATTTTTGTTTTAAAAAACTATGCTTATTTTGCGGCCAGGAATTGAAAGAGTATAAGAAAAGAAAATCCTCGGATTTTCGCCGTCGAATTAGCCAAGTATACTTCAATTTAAAGATTCAATTCTGGAAGTAGCTCGGACTCGTGGCGATGCTATAGCAGAATCTGTTCTTGCTCGAGTCGAATTTAAATATGATTTAGTTGCTGCTGAAGCTAAGTATCATCATGATTGCTGTTTATTTTTTGAAACTTTCCACTGGGGCTAAAATCGGTCATCCTCAAGACGAAGCTACGAATACGATATTAACAGCACTAATGCGACGTACATTATTGACGGCGGATACTTACTACACTGCGTTGTGTGGGATAGCGAAGAAACATTCAATGTTATCTTAGATAAATACGTTCAGTATGTACGTCGACATTTTGTTCAAAGAGTTACTGTCGTATTTGATGGCTATAATGATTGCACGAGAAATATTAAAGCTGCAGAACAACGTCGTCGAAGTTTAGCAACATCTTCTTCTTCTGATATTTTATTCGATGAACTCATGACAGTTCCTACCTTACTTACTTACTTAGGTGGCCGTAACAACCCGTGTTCGGGTTTCGGCCGATATCATCAGCTCTCGCCAGGCACCTCTGCTTAGAGCGCGCCTTCTCCAATCGGATACACCAAGTGCGGTTAGGGCTTCCTCAGCCTGGTCCATCCATCGGAGACATGGTCTCCCTCGTCTTCGTTGACCAGCGACCCTCGCCTCGAGCACCTTTTTCGTTGGAGCTTCGTCGTCCATGCGATGGACATGACCCAGCCAGCGTAGTCGCTGCACAGTTATACGCCGAACTACGTCAATGTCTTCGTAGAGCTCCTACAGCTCGTGATTCATTCGGATGCGATATTCATATCCGACTCGAATAGGACCGAAGATTTTGCGAAGAACTTTTCTCTCGAACACCCCCAGAGCGGCTGCGTCAGTTTGCGAAACTACCCATGCCTCAGCGCCATAAATCAGCACAGGTAGAACGAGCGTCTTGTAGAGTGTTAGTTTTGTCGATCGAGAGAGGGCTCTGGAACTTACAAGGAAAAGTCCCCAGGTGTGACTCACCGATATGAATAATTTTTGGGTATGTGATAGAGGACAAAAATCTAAGGTCGACGTGTTTTTTTTTTTATACGTGCGCAACCGATAGTTAACGGTTTCAAAATGTCGTTTTCAAATCAGCGAAAATTTCGTTTTTTGCCACAATTTCACTATTTTCCATAGAAATATATACAAATTTGGCATCAAACGAAAGGTATTTTAAAGCCACACATGATGGCATCCATTTTGGAGAAATAAATTTTATTGTAATTTTGTTGTTGTAATTTTTAACAGTATTTAGTCGATATCATAATGAGCGCATTTTCAAAATTGTTTCATTTTCATTTATATTTGATTTAAGAGAATTCTAAAAGTTACCTTTTTTTTGTTTTTTTAAATTTTTAAGTTTTTATATTAAAATTTTCTTTATTAAAAGATGCATTTATTTTCTTAAAAAAAATTTTTTTTAGAGATGAAGACCACAATATGGGTATCAAAAATTTTGTTTTTTCTCCAAATTTCCGAATGTGTAAATATTTGATCGGAAAAGTTTATATTTAACAGGGCTTCTATACAACTTTGTGCTTTTAACTTGTTTGCTCGAAGGAATTAGAAAAAACCATCGGGAATTTAAACATATGACTTTCTATGTAAATATCTCCGTTAGTTTTCAACATATTTCACAAATTTTTTTTTTTTGTTTGTTATAAAGTTTAATAAAAGTACTTGCCAAAAAATATTTTAACAATACCAATTACTGTACATTTGTATTTTTAATATTTTTTTTAAAAAAAAAAGCCCAAAGTATTCAATGTTTCCTCAAAAAATTACGTAAAATTTGTTTTTGTTGCTAAAAAACAATTTAAACTAAAAATTGCATATTAAACTCTCTTTCACATGGCATGACATTTATTAGCAAAAATGGATTCAGTTTTAAACAAAAATTTATTAACTATTTCTATCATGAAAAAACAAGGGTATATTCCTTTTGATTTTATTGATGAAATTAATTTTTTTAAAAATGTTCTTTTTATAATTTTTATAAAAGAGTATACCTTAAAAAAGAATTTATTTTAAAAAAACATTCTTTTCCAGTCAAACGTTATGCCACAATAAATAAATGCCACAATTTATTTTTCATGTATAAACTGGTACGAGCCCGACCTCAGAAAATAAGATGAGTCATCTTTTTTTCAAAAAAAACTTCTCACGCCTTCTATGGTTTAATATCAACGAATTGTTGGTGCCAAAGAATGGAATCGTGAAAAGAAGTAAACAAAGAGCGCAACAACAAGTCTTTGCAGAATTAATGTAGTCAATTTTTTGAACCTTTGCTTTGTGCTAAGAAGTAGAAAAACATTGCTTTTTAAATTGGAAAGCACACAACTGCAATGCCGCTTTGGTTTTAGCAGAAGGTGTGCTTATAAGATTTTCAAAATTAATGGACTGCATGAGCCACAGAAGATTACTGATGAATTGGTGTAGCGACCAACGAAACAGCTGTCTAGTCTGCTGGTGGTTGTTCTGTAAAGAACACTGTTGTTGTGGCAACCTGTTGCTTCATGAAATTATTTGGCATAAAGCTCTGAGTGTAATTCTTAAAAAAAAATTTTTTTAAGAATTGCTAAAAACTAAGTTATAACTAAAAACCTATTTTCATACTATGTGGGTCTGTATTAACAAAATTACTTTTCTGTTAATTATTAAGTTTCTATATCCTTCCCATGCTCATTTTAAGAATAATGATGCTATTTTGAAAATTTGAAAAGAAACAAATATTTTTTATACTTTTCAGCTATTAACTCTTGGCTGCCACACCTCGCTCCAGTAAAATAGCTTCCACCCTATGGTAACTCATTACCCCAACTATCCAAGGGTTAATAACTGAAAAATAGAAAATATATGTTTCTTTTAAAATTTTTTATTAAAAAAAAGAAAAATAATTTTGTTAATACAGATCCACATGGAATGAAAATAGGTTTTTAGTTATAACTTTTGATTGGAAAGGAATATTTGGATATTTTTTCAAATAAATTATTTTTGAAGCTATACTCTTTTATAAAAATTATAAAAAGAACATTTTTAAAAAAAATAATTTCATCAATAAAATCGAAAGGGCTATACCCTTGTTTTTTATGATAGAAATAGTTAGTAAATTTTTTTTTAAAACTAAATCCATTTTTGCTAATAAATGTCATGCCATGTGAAAGAGAGTTTAAAATGCAATTTTTAGTTTATATTATTTTTACAACAAAAACAAATTTTACGTAATTTTTTGAAAAAATATTTAAAATACAAATGTACAGTAATTGGTATTGTTAAAATTTTTTTTGGCAAGTACTTTTATTAAACTTTATAACAAAAAAAAATTTTGTGATATATGTTGAAAACTAACGGAGATATTTACATAGAAAGTCATATTTTTAAATTTCCGATGGTTTTTCTCATTCCTTCGAGCAAACAAGTTAAAAGCACAAAGTTGTATAGAAGCCCCGTTAAATATAAAGTTTTCCGATCAAATATTTACACATACGGAAATTTGAAGAAAAAACAAAATTTTTTTATACCCATATTGTGGGGTTCATCTCTAAAAAAAAAAAATTTTTTTAAGAAAATAAATGCATATTTTAATAAAGAAAATTTTAATATAAAAACTTAAAAATTTAAAAAAACAATAAAAAGGTGACTTTTGGAATTCTCTTAAATCAAATATAAATGAAACACTAAATACTGTCAAAAATTACAACAAAATTACAATGAAATTTATTTCTCCAAAATGTATGCCATCGTGTATGGCTTTAAAATACCTTTCGTTTGATACCAAATTTGCATATTTCTATGGAAAATAGTGAAATTGTGGCAAAAAAACGAAATTTTCGCTAATTTGAAAACGTAATTTTGAAATCGTAAACTATCGATTGAGCGAGCACGTATAAAAAAATACGTCGACCTTAGATTTTTCCTCTGTCCTCTATCACATATCCAAAAATGATTCAAATTGGTGAGTGACACCTGGGGCCCTTTCCTTGTTAGTTGCTTACTGAGCCCGTAGTAGCACCTATTCGCAATTATTGTTCTTCGCTTTATCTCCAGGCTGATTTCGTTGTTGGTATTAATGGCGGTGCCAAGGTAAACGAACTCCTTGACTACTTCAAAGTTATAGCTGCCGGATGAAATATGCGAGTCTAAACGCCGCGCTCCCTTGTTTGTAGACAGCATATACTTTGTTTTACCCTCATTTATCGTCAAACCCACTTTGGCTGATTCCTTTTCGATAGCGGCGAAAGCAGCAGTAACATCTCTCTTGGTTCTGCCGACAATATCAATATCATCAGCGTACGCAAGGAGCTGGACACACAATTTAAAAACTATTACATTATAATGAACTCAAAATAACTCGAATTACACAATGATAAATTATAAATTATTTTTAGATATTATTTAAAGAAAAATAATAGTGCAGTAAAAATAAGAAGAAAAGAGGAAGAGGAAGTCAGGAAAAGCATTTAAAGATTAAATGCTTAAAGTTTTGCTTATTGGAAACAGTTTTGATACTATAAGGTAGTGGATTCCACGACCTTATAACGCTGACGAAAAACAATCTACTAGAGTTAACGAAATTATATTTAGGGATCACGAGGTTCACGCTTCTATTTGATCTGCAGAATTTTACCTTTTCAAAAAGATACGGAGGACTTCGAGAGTAAATAATCCGGTGTAGAAAGATGCAATGTCTCGCTTCAAGGTATTTAAGTAAGCTACAGCCAATCAACTTTTTGCTATAGGTGGAGATATGATCGAACTTTCTTAGGCCATATACATAGCGGACTGCATTATTAAAGGCGACCAGAAGCATGTGCGACGACCGTGAATCGAGATTGCAATACACGACTTCAGAGTAAGTTATTACAGGCATCAACAGCTGCAATACCAGTTTTTCCCTAATTTTGAATGTCAATTCGAAGATTACGAAGCACAAAGTATAATTTTTTTATGCAAGAATTGATGTGATCACAACATGATAGAGATGAGTTTATTCGAAAACCAAGATTGGTGACCGTACTAACTAGTTTCACCTGCACATTATTTAGAAGAATTGGAGGTAAATCCTCATGATAAAATTGTTTTTTAGATATTGGTAAAACATATGATTTCAGGGGGTTCAACAATAGCATGTTTTCTGCCGCCCATGAGGGTACCACAGTTAAGTCCTCATTAATTTTGGCACATAGATCTTCAACTAGGACCAAGGGTACCAGTAGTGTTCGTACATTGACGGGGTACAGACGTGCCGTTCGTCCGTCCCCATGTTCTTGTTTTTTGTTCCGTCGGATTTTATTAAATAAAATAAAAAAAAATTAAAAAAGACGTTCCGCTCGTCCGTCTCCATGTTCTTGTTTTGTCTTGTGTATCAAATAAAACAAAAAAAAAATATAATAATTCTCGTCCTTAATTGTATAATCTAATGTCCGTCGGTTGTCTTGTGTCAAGTGCCTAGTGTTCTTACAAAAAAAAAATATATGCAAGTTAACACGCTGCATTCCCATGCATTCCCATAAAAGTGCTGACGCCAGGTCTGCAGCAACACACGCGTCGGCTAAGTGGAACGTTAACCTGAGCTTACCGTGGGATTGTCAGCTCAGCAATATGATTATTGCACAAGCCGGTCACCGTGGGATCGCTGACGTAGCATATTGGTATATTTAGGTATTGTAGTATATTGGTATATTTAGGTATCATAGTATGTTGGTATTTGTAAGTACTTTAAGCTTAGTGGTAAGAAAAGTTTGTTAGTTAGTTTAGTTGATAATTGTGAACGACTTCGAGCAGTCTAATATATTGTGTTCAAGTTTTAAATAATCGGTTTTTAATTAATAAAAGTCTGAAAGCCGAAGTTGAGGCTTTCAGCAAAAGTATTTTTTTCGACCACTGTGATCCTGTGAACTTAACTTGCATGTGAAAAAATTAAAAGCTAATGCCGTGGTTATGCTAGCCAAACATGATTGCCGAACATTTTTTGTTGTTATTGTTTCTCGTGTAAAGTGAGAAATGAACTTTTTCTCAAATTCATTCTCTCGCTCTCTGACCGAACATTTTTGATTGCTGATTGAAACAGCAAACATGCCGAACTTTCCGGTGTTGCCTGCAGTGATTTTCCATAAAAGCATCGAAAAAGTAGCAAAAAGTAGTAAAAATTTAAATAAGTTATGAAGCAACTTATTATAAATAACAAGCAACCTTAAAAACAAAGAAAAGACATTAAGAAAAAGTCTAACAACATGTGTTGAGCAAAAATTTTCAGTATTTATTGTCGCTTCAAATAAACATTAACAATTTCGTGCCTTCACAAGTTGACTACAAAAAATAGTCTTAAATCAAATTGCAGATTAATTTCCATCAATTCGTATTGTTGTGTTGTATTTAATTTAATATATTTTATGTAGGAATGGCATTTACTTGGAGTCGCAGTTCGACCGAAGTGTAAAACAAGTGCATTAAAAAGTGTATACAAAAAATTGGGGTTGTTTAATATGTGTTTTGGAATATTATAACATTGATGCAACTGTACAGCAAACATAAGCATAACCACCAAACAAACATTTCAGCGAAGAGAATAAATAAATGAAAATGAACACCAAATGTTCGGCAATCATGTTTGGCTAGCATAACCACGGCATAAGAAGTGGAAAAAACATAAAACTAAGCAACAATTACAAACAGTTTTAACAACAACAGCATCAACACAATAATAACAATAAAAACAACAACATCATCAACAACATCATCAACAACAACATCATCATCTGAAATATGCTTTGCTGAGTGCGGCCAGCAGCAACAACAACATTAAGCTGCAGTTAATGCTTTTTTTTAGCTGACCACGCGAAGGGCTTTTCATGCTCTTCGCCGAGTAAGTAATTGTTGTTTTTTTCGTGTCCGTCAACTCCTCCATCCTCTTCTATTAGTTACAGCTGTGAGTGAGGTTGCACTGTGGGCAAGGTTGTGCTAAGGTGAAGGCATAACACTGGCCTTTGCACATATTTATGTCCACAGAGTTATATCTCAATTATCAGTTGTAACAATCACCTTTTTGCCCTATTTATTTAATATTTGCACGGTGCGAGAATATCGAGACATTTTCGCATAGATTTTTGCAATATACGTGGACTGAGGACGAATTTCTTCTCGGTCTATGCATATTGTACTCTTAATAGGCCTCAAATAATGGCATTAAGTGAGACCTAGGTGAGCGAGGACGCAGATCCACTGGATTTTCATATTCCTGGGTATCACTTACTGGAATTGTTTTTCGCATAGGGGCATCGCTCTTTTTATACGTTCGGATGTAGCGTATCAGTGCCAGCGGGGTCTGGGCCTGACCGAGCCGGAATTTTGCTCTATGTGGGTTAGGTTCAGGGTCCGCTCGCACTTGCTACATTTCTGCTACGTTTATAGAAGTCCGAATTTAGGGAGGTAGCCTACTTTTAACAAACTAGATTCTCTCTCTGATTCGATATCACACATTTTGGGGTTGTTCCCTGATAGTGAAATCGTTGTAGTTGGCGATTTCATAGCCACAACTCGGCTTGGTTATGTCACTCATGCCAAGCAACACCTGAAGGGCAATATGTTGAGCTTTTTGCTGAATCGAACCAATTGATTCAACTAGTGAAGGAACCAACTTTTTTTCCAAGAAGTGATCTGCATAGCCATAACATCTTATACCTCTTTGAAAAATATGATGTGAGTGTCAACGCACCTCTTGGTAATTCGGACCATTGCACCATCTCCGCTGTTTTTCCATATTCTAACCTTCGCACCTCTACGCCTAAAGCCCCGAAAAAGACTGCATGGTTTTATGGAAGAGCAAATTGGACGGCGCTAAATAATTTTTATCGCAACTTTAATTGGAAATTATGTTCCGCTGACAGAAATGTGAATGCCGCGGCTGTTATGGTGCAAGAAATTATCTTATTGGGTATGCGATCTTTCATCCCCAATAAGATCAGAAGCATCAAACCAAAAGACCACTCATGGTTTAATGAGACTTCCAGGATTACAGTCAGGTCCAAAGAGGAAGCCTTTCAGAATTGGCGCTCTGATAAGAATGCCGATACGAAAACACTTCGCATTGAGGCTAGGAATCGCTGTAATGCAATTTTAAAACGCGAAAAGTTTCTTCACGAAACTCGCATCAGGAACAGGTTCTTCTCTGCCCCAAAGGGAGCAAAACTTTTGGTCAATTGTTAAAAGAGTAAAGAATCAGACGTCATCGACTTTTCCAACTCTTTTAAAAGATGATCAAATCTTCACGGACTCGGCTGATAAAGCGAACCTGTTGGCCGGATTGTTTGCACATAACTCCACAATCCCTGCAAGCAATCAGCCACTACCTTTCGTTGAAAGAACGTCTTCTGTAATGCAGGAGATATATTTTCGTACGAGAGCAGTTAAAAAAGTCCTTGCAAGCCTCAACATAACTAAAGCCTCTGGTCCAGATGGCATACCACCACTTGTGCTTAAAGCGTGTGCTTTTAGTCTGGCTCGGCCTTTGCGTAGCCTGTTTAACATCTCCTACAGGACAGGAGTATTTCCATCTTGTTGGACGGTCGCAAGGGTCCAGCCGACACCAAAAAAGGGCGATGCCACGAACCCTGCAAACTACCGACCCATATCGATATGCTCTTCGCTCGCCAAATTTATGGAAAGCGTAATTAACTTCAACCTTATGAACTATCTGGAGCACAATGAATTGCTTAGTGACCGTCAATATGGTTTTCGTAGGGCCCGCTCTACTGGTGACCTTATGGCGTTCCTAACTGAAAAATGGAACCAATGCGTTCACTTATTCGGTGAGAGCAAAATTGTTGCTCTGGATATTTCTAAGGCATATGACCGAGTGTGGCATAAAGCGCTCGAGTCTAAACTAATTGCATATGGTGTCGGTGGTAACTTTGCTCGGTGGATCACGTGCTTTCTGATGAATCGAACGATCCATGTTGAAGTCGATGGCATATCGTCCAGAGAGCACGCCATCAACGCAGGTGTACCGCAGGGCTCAGTCCTATCGCCAACTTTGTTAGCTCCCCTCAATATGAACGGTGTAGATCTTACGGAGTCAGATGCTCTTGACGTTCTAGGCATTTCAATACAAGCAGATCTTCGGTGGAATGATCACATTTTTGATGTGTCAAAAGAAGCAGCCAAGTGCCTTGGTTTTTTAAAACGGTGTAAGAAATATTTCACTCCATCTGATCTTCGTTTGATCTATACCTCATATATTAGGCCGAAAATGGAGTACAATTCGCACATTTGGGCAGGGGCTTCAAAATCATATTTGGAGTTTCTGGACCGGATTCAAAGACGTGCGATATATTTGATAGGTGATGGAAATATTTCATCTTCTCTCAACTCTCTTGGGCATCGTCGCAATGTTGGTTGCCTAAGCCTTCTGTACAGGTACTACCATGGGAAGTGTTCAAGAGAGATACATGGCCTGACGCCACCAACTAGTGTGTTTCCTAGGTCCACTCGGTCTGCTCTCCAAGCCCATTACTTTACCATTGCAACTTTGCCCAATAGAACATCGCATTACCTAGATAATTCGTTCTTCGGTCGCTCAGTAAAATTGTGGAACAATCGCCCTGCGGTCGTGTTTCCCGGCAGTTTCAATCTGTGTAAATTTAAATCAAATCTTCACCGACTCTACTCCATCTTTCTACCCTCCAACTAACTATCACCCGTCTTCCGAATCAACACAATGCTTTCGCATTTATAGGGGGCATCCCCTGAGTGCTGGTTAAGTCTAAAAAAAAAAAAAACACAAGTACAACTAGAGGTTATCAGCATACGCTTGCATAGTGACATGGTGGCACTTGCAGAAAATATCGTTTATAAACATAGTAAATAACAAAGGACCAAGTACTGAGCCTTGAGGTACTCCGCTAGTAGTGCTTTAAAAGCACTAGAAAACTAGACTGATGAGGAGACATGAGGTTAAATGCACTTAAGTGATGGGATATCTGCTCCGCCATGAGCGACTCACATATCTTGGACACCGAAAACAAAAGATATATTGGACGAAAATAACCTGGGTTGTATGCTTTAAATTTTTTTGCTAGAATCTATACGACAGGCCTCAGAGTCTTTATTACAAATACCTATACCTTTTAGATTTCTCCACAACTGCTTTGAAGGAAGCTCAGGGTTCAATTTTGATTTAAAAAATGTTATTTTAGCCAGCCTAACAGCAGATGTAGCTGCGTTCCTAACATTTTTGTACTCATTCCAGTTTAATGCAGTGGGGTGGCGCCTCCATTTCCTATATGCCTTAGTGCAATTTTTAAGAGCTGTTTTAACTGACTGCGAAAATCAGTGACAATTGTTATTTAAGACACGGCGCGTACGCAAGGGGGCATGCAAATCAAAAAGGTAATAGTTCTTGTCAATGAAAAAATGTAGTTTGTCATCAACTAATTGTAAATACCAGCAGTCTGACCAGTTAATTAAATTCAAGTTATGAATCACAGAGCTTTTATCAATTCACTTGAAGTCACGATAGGTAAAATTAACTTCAGACTCAGCGGGTGCAAGAGTAATATTTAATGTGCAAAAAATAAGATAATGGTCGGATACGAACTATAGGCTATCAAAAAGAAGTATAGATGATGCATCGGATACAATGAAAATATCAAGCAAGCTCGGTGGCGAGTTGTTAAAAAATGTAGTTGGAATAGATGTGTTAACGACAGTGAGACCATCTTCAGACACACGATCAAGGAAGTTGCTGGCAGTATTGCTATTGGCTAGAAAGTTCAAATTAAAGTCACCAGTTATTATAAAATGTTCATAGTCGATGGCACAATTTGACAGTGAAGAGAAAAATGGATCCAAGCTGCAGTTGCAATTAGAGTTATACACGCAAGAAAAATATTTTAGTGTCATTGCCTAAAATTTCGATGTTTAAAAATTCTATATCTGATTGACTTGATTTTTTAAAGAATATTAACTGGTGGTGGAGTTGCAGTTCAAGTCATTCAAGCTTCGTGCATTGAAGTGCACAATATTTATGCCTACACATTATTTCTATAATACTACACTATACTATACTATACTTTACTATACTATACTATACTATACTATACTATACTATACTATACTACACTAATACTTCGATCTACATCGTTTGTCCATTCCCTAGCAACATGGTTGTATTTCCAACACCTGAAGCATCTTTTTGGTGTGGTGCCCTCTCGTACTCTGCAAGATACCCAGTCAATGTGTATCCGCTGCACTTTCAGTACCTTAACTGCATCTTCGATCGGCAGACTGACATAAGCCGTTTGTGTGCCTCGACTTTCTCTTTGGAGTTTTCCTATCGACCTCTCTTTCAGGCGCTGTATCTCGCACTGCATATGAAGTGCATCAGAAACCTCGGTTTTGGTTGTAACCAAGTCACTCAGCTGGATGATGATGGAGTGGGTTTTCATCGACACCTTGACAGAGCCACCTAGTACGTTCTTTACAGCAGACTTGTACGACCCAGTGTTTCGCGTCGGATAGTGCTAACGTTTTCTGCTAGAGACTTTAGTGCATCGTTGTCCTTTAACTTGCGCAGAATGCCCGCGCACATCTGATTTTTACTCGCCGATATGATCAGGGCGTCAGGCTTTGCTTTAACCTTCTTCAAGTGTTATCATTTCTTTTTGGGTGAAATTTTGACCACTCTTGTTTCTGCTTAGACAATGCTGGTAGTGTTACGTTGTTGCCTTTTTTTTTTGTGCCTCGGGATCTTTTACCTCTGATTGGGTTTTGTCTGCTGTCCCAGTGTTGTGAGGCTGCTTAGCTTCTCTTGCGCTGGCATCTCCTTTTTGTTGTGTCAGACAGTGTCGCTGCATATGAGCGCTTTTTCTGAAGAGTTTCTATCGCATAGTCTGGTTTTCTCTTCTGGGAAGTCCCTGGCTGTAGCCACGGTAAGGTTTGTGAGGCGTTATTTTGTCTGATCACCCCTTTAGCGACTTTATCTATGGCAGTTAACTCATAAAGCGCCTTGATGCTCTCGATTGTGTCTCGCATTGGCTGACGGATTGAGCGCCTTTTTCCATCTTCCAACATTTCCACAAGCGTTCTTATTTGGTCTCCGAGTTTATAGAAAGACGTGTTATTTTGTTGCTTTCAGCCACTATTTGTGTTGTCGTGGAACTGTTTGCATCTGTATTTCCAGGTCTTTTTTCCTTTTACCGAGACTTCACTGGGGATTTCGCAACTTTTGACCTTTCCTCGAAGGGATTACTTGAACCTGAACCGCCTCTCTCCGTGTTGACAGGTAGGCACTTCTTTCAAGCAGGTTTTGTTGCATCCGTTTCGATCCATCATTTGTGGTGTAGTTGATGATGTTGTTGGGTTCATGGCTTTTGGGTCCCCACTCAGAGCTGCTATCGGTGTTCGGATGTGTCGTCACCACGAGATCTCATGGTTATCTTTGCAAGCAGTGAGACCATGCGAGGATTGACACAAGCCCTTATGGGGTCATGTGTTCAGGGCCAGATTGGTGCTAAACAGGAAAAATGATATCTGTACCTACATAACCGACTTAACGATAACGAATCACAGAACGTACTTTGAGGCCTGCCAGGATATTAACGGGACAAAGGCGTATGTGGCATTAGCCAGAAAGTCATTTCAACAGGATTTCACTCCTGCTTACTTAGGTAACAGAATACCACATCCGTCAGCCCTTAAAGAGTGCTTTACATATATATGATCCAGTATGCCATAATTAAGACTTTACTGGGCTCAGTCTTAATGCGTACTTTTTGTACGGATGGGCATGCCTTTTGAAGCTGCCGCTCCTCTGGAGTAAGACGCAGACCAAGAGGCTGTACATTCTGGGACAGACGCTCTTGGGTTTGATAGTTCTTTTTATCCGCGGGTGTTATTTAATTTCCCACCAACCCTGTATATTAGGGCGGTCGATTTAAAAATCGCTCAATGCTCTGTGAAAATCGTATTCTAGGGATCAAAATAAGAAACGTTGTCGAAGGAACCATACCTCTAAAACGAATTCTGATGTCCCCCAATTTGGGTCGAACTTTTGAGTAGGGGAAAATTTTGAAAAATCCCACTTTGACCCATTTAGAGTGCTCCAATCGAGTCCAAATGTATGACCGACCCCCACTAACTTTGGAGGCTTGACCCACCCATGCCAGTGGCACACCCCCTGGAACTCCCCTGTGGGGTACCCCATACAAACATTTCAAAAAATCACCAGTTTTGGCACTTTACATGAAAAAATCAGCGAAATGGCTATGTTTTTTATTTATTTTTATTTATTTATTTGTAATAATATTTATTATTTATTTATAATAATATCTATTTTTTCTCTTTTGAAATTTATTTAGTCAGAACATATGTAAATGAAAAAATTAATTTAAGTTAGTTATAGAAAAGAAACTAAAAAAATTATTGTTTGAAGTCTTTTTTACTTTCAAGTCTGGGCAATTTCGCACGGCTCTCTAATGTCGTCGCCATAACAGCCTCTACATTTTCCGGTATAACCCGTTTGGAAACGCTAGCTAGCAATTGAACATGTCGTTCCGTTCCTTGTATGTGTGATGCAATTTTTGGATCATTAAACGGTGGATCATCTTGATTTAAATATTCTTTCAATGTATCGTACGGAATGCTTCGCGTGAATGGTGGTTCAAATACGTTATTTATGTCATTCATATTGATCATTTCCGTGTAACTTGTGCAATTAAACTTTATACTGGTTTTTTATAAGATCTAAGTTGCGTTGGGTCGTCAACATCTGTTCGATAGCGTAGAATTATGTTGATAGCACAGTCGCGCTTTTCTTTGCTATCATCAAACAACATTGAAAACAAGATATTTTCCGAATGCGCATAATATGAATTATCTGTAATTACTTGATTGACAATTTTGCGTAAACGAGGTTCTAGAAATCGTGACCAACTAATGAAGTTGAAAAATAATGCACTGCCGTACACGACAGAGCTGTAATACTTGACATTGAAGTACATTGGCACATAACATTTAATTATAAATTCAAACAGAATTCTTAAATATGCATCTGGATTTTCCGTTGTCACATATAATCGTAATAATCTAGCGGCCTTGGTGAGCCACCGAGAATGTACAATTTTCCCTGGTTTGATGTTAGCCAGATCCACCGAAACCATGCCGCTAGAAATTGCATGGGCCATGTCGTATAAGTACTTCGAATCGGTGAAAAATTAAATTTTTTTCTGGAGCGGGGCCATATTTTGCAACTCAATTTTCTGGAAGCCGTCCACCACCTGAAAATATATAATAATAAAATAATTAAAAATGGTTGACAATTATAATAAATGAGTGATAGCAATAACTTACCGGAAGAATTTCACAAGTTTCGATTTGACGGCTCAGTTTTCCGGTTGACGATCTTGGTCCAGTGCTGGTTGATTTATCCAAAGCTTCAAACAAATGCCGAAACGGAAGTTCGTTGAAGTGTAGAAGGCAAACGAACCAATGCAATGGTCTTTTTAACAGCAATTCGAATCGTCGTATAATTCCACCGTGTGGGCCAGTAGTATGTTTGTGCCGGTTCTGGACCGGAAATAAAGGTGCAACTAAAAAACAAGATGTCAGCCAGGCAAATTTCTCATGGCTGCTAAAAAAATGCACCCGGGGTATTTTGGTTTGTGTCTTAGCTAAAAATGTATATGGTTTGTGTCGTGACTAAGATGAATGGAAGTAATGAAAGCATACATTTAGGCTTGAATTTTAGTCGTTGTGTACGACGTTGATCTTTAGATAAATGTCAAGGGACAAGCCTGCGGGACAAGGCTTCCGGCGGCGCGGCGGCGGCATGATTAAATGTTGGTTAAATTAAATGTGGGTTAAATTTTGGCGGCTGCGGGGCGGCGGTATGGATTTATAATTATTATTTTATTAATAATTATTTATTTAAATTTAAGAGTGACATTTAATTTTGGCGGCGATGGGGCTGCGTTTAAATTTAAGAGTGACATTTAATTTTGGCGGCGGCGGGGCTGCGTTTAAATTTAAGAGTGACATTTAATTTTGGCGGCGGCGGGGCTGCGGCATGGGTTGAATTAACCTTGAACTTGAGAATTCAAATCATGATCACCCTGTGCTGACAGTAAGCACCTGGTTCAGCCTGTGGAAGCTGTAAAATATGAGCATACTTTCAGGACGTATATTAAAAAGTTTAAAATAAAATAACTGGTTCAGTCTGTTGAGGTAATAAACTGTAAAAATAGAAAAAAAAGTCGTTGTTGAAGGTTGCGATATCGTCGTCGTCGGGGAGGGGGGTTATGTTAAATTAAGCTAGCGATCGAGAGCGTCACCGTAATCTTGAACTTGAGAATACAAACCATGTTCTTGACCTTACCCAACTATGTCGATATGAATAAAAAATAAAAACAAAAAAACGTTGATTTATACGTAAATCTTTTAATATATATGTAGATACATTCATATTACATTATAAATAAAAATAGCTAATTTTATATTTAAATTATTCTTCTGATTTCGCTGGTTAGAGGTGAGTATTCAATTAAACGATCGTGGATTACCAAACAGTAGGCTGATGTTTTATCTGGAATTGGTTTGAGTGATTCAGTATCAAATTCAATTCGTATATCAATAGGTCCAACTTTAACTGCTTCATTTTGGTGTGTTACATCAACAACAATTAGCGGAGCAATAGCCTTGAATGTACTGATATCTAGCAATGGTTGAGGTTCTCGCATATAATATCTTTGTTGAAATTTTGCATACATATCATATAGAACAGCATACTGTCCCATTTCAAAGCGACTATTTAAATCATCATAGGGATATGCATCAGAGTTTAAATATACTTTTAAATTAGATATATTACAATGATCGAATATATTTCCTTCTTCTTTACTTTTTTCTCTTTGTAGACCAATGATGAGAAATCTAGGTCGTTCGTTTTGTGGAGCCAGTTTTACATTCCATAAAACCTTTGTACTCTTTGGTAGCATTGGATTTACGTGACAGTCCCAACTTCGAAATGGTATTAATATAGGATTTTTTTTTTTGTTAATTATTTTATACATTTCCAATTTTGCAAAGTCCGATAGTTGTATGTGAGGCATTTTCCATACTATATCTAATACAGTAAATTTTAATTGATCTGTTGTATGAATCGATGGATGAAATGATCTCTCATTAGATGATGAAAGTTGAAGGATAAGCTCATGTTTAGAATTTAATATTATTTTATTATAATCTTCAGCAAAACCCAGCAACATTTTTAACGGCACACAGCAACTAAAATGAGATTTTTCCAATGTGAAATTTTCATCAGGTGCCCAACCAGTGTTTCTTAATGCATTACTTTCAACCACACTTAATGATGCAAAATTTTTCATGGTGGTTGAAATTCCAAGATTGCGGGTACGATCAACTTCAAACCCATTAATTTCATATCGAATTTCATCAAACAGATATGAAGCAAAGTTATTTTTAAATTTCACACCTGTTGTTACCACATCTTTTCCTCCTTCATGTTTTACTATAAAGCCATGAATGTAAATCATACTCTCACTTGGTAAGACAAAGAGGTCCTGATTTTGAATTGGTATACGAATCTCATCATTATTGTTGAAAGATTTCAAATATGGAGAGTAACTATGGTATTCTCTTTTTATAATGCTATCATCATAGATCGGTTTTTGAAGAACATATAATATCTCGTTCATGATTGTAGAATAAGTCCTAAGGATTTTAAAAATGATATATTAGTTGCAGTCAAGTTTGTTTTTTGTACGGCCTTGATCGAGTGTTGATGCAGGACTAACTGGAAATCCTTTTTGAATTACGTTTTTATTGTTCTTAGTGTAAATAATCGTTATGTTTTTTATTCTGGTTTAAAGTGAAGTCATACAGAAATTTTTTCTCCACGAAAATTTATAAGATCACCGTCTTGATTTAGGACTCTTATCGTAATGTTGTTTATTTGTTGACAGTTGACAGGTAAATAAATAACATTTTGAGGTTTCTCATTTATTTTATAGCCCGGTGCAACATTGAGAGGAAATTCGTGAATAGTATGAACTGCTGTGTTGTTAATATATGATCCGGTGGTCAAGTTGCATTCGATACGGAGTGTGTTTACATTTGTAATATTTAAAGGTAAATCAGATTCAAATTTTTGTCTTTTATCTGCCTGATTTGTATACATATATTTTGCTTTTTCTATATCTTGTAACGGCTCTATATTAACCACTTCGATAAATTCCTCATACGGTAACTCATTTATTAACAATTTGCTTTTACTGAATCCTAACAGCTGTCCTATACTGCTCGGTTTTGAAAAATCTATGTCTATAGAGGATTCAATTTCAGTTTGAAGAGTGTTGTTATTCGATTCAATTGCTAGGAAAATTCATTTAACAATGTCTCTTACAGCCGTTTCCAAGAAAAAGCTAATATCCTCAAATTCATATGAACCAACAGGTATTGTAATAGTATAAGGACCGATATGGAATAAATTGTTGTCAGCGTCTACATTGGGTATAGAATGAAATGTTACAAAGTCTACAAGTCCGCAAAAATATTTTGTAGGCAATTTAATTGGTGGAAAATATTTTCCAATAAGAGTTGACGTTGTTCCGCTTAAAGATATTGTTATAGACATGACGAGTATGCGTTATGAACTGACAATAGATATTTATTAAATATGGTTTAAGTATGGAATAACAACGCAAATTGTTTTATAACTTTAGTTCTTTATTTATAAAATTTCTCAAGACTATTACATTTTTTGCAGCGCATATTAAATTTTTCTTATGATAATTACAAACATTTATAGATCGATCATTTCGATATAAAGTTTTTAAATTTGGACAGTTTAAATCATCTAGATTATAAAAAAGAATGATTTCATCTTTAAACAAATTTTGAACCCACTTAATTTTTTCCAAACCCTTAACATAACATATATAGTTTTGATTGTTAATGAATGTAATATAATATTTTATAATATCTGTTAAAGTAGAATCGCCATCTTCCCATTTTAATCCGTGATGCTGTCTAGTGAGCCAATTAATAGAAACTTTTTCCCGTAATGATAGCATAGAATATTGAAAAGGAGGTTTAATAAGGAATGTTTCAAGTTGTGAGTCATCATCTAGCGAAATACATAGTTCTTTTGCAATAAATTCGTTGTTGTTGATGCGAAAACCTTGTACGTCTATTACTAGTATTCTCTGCTCAGACATTGTTTAATGTTATCTAGATCACGACGACAACTGAAAAAAATTAGATAAAATTTTAACTTTTATATTATAATAAAAGTTTATTATATTCAATGCGTCATCCCATTTTCTATCGAAAAAGGAGCACCCACAAGTATCAGGACCGCAAGTTGCATCATCTCTTGACTACGCACAATTGGCATAATGATTGCCAAATTTCGATTTTTTAACTTCATATAATGCATACTCATTTAGCCGATTTTGTAATTTATTTAAAATAATCTTATGATCTGGCCATAAAAGTATTTCTTCATTTAAGAAATCATTTAAAATTTTAGCACGAAGTTCGTTATTTATGTTTACTTATTGCGACTTCTTAACAGGACGGTACCAAATTTATCATTGATTGATAAAAATTTAAGATATTTCCATTTCCAAATCGTGTTTATAATTTTGAATGTCGATTAAATCCATATCTGAGCGGAAAGTAGTATCATCCTCAGTAACGATCTCAATTTCACCATTACTTAAAAATCTCTCAGATTCAATTTGACGATATTCAAAGCAAGAAATATTCAATCGACGTTTTAAGTAATTACTATCATATGTACAGAGGATTCTCAATTTAATATTATCTTTGTATCGCAGTTGAAAATGCCTGTAAAATGGTTGTGAACTTTCAATAATTCCCGCAATGTTTTGTTCCTTTTTAACTAAGTCTTGCCTAAATGCTTCTATTGCCTCATCCACTGTAAACGATTGATCCATAGGCGTCTGGGGTTCTTCAGCTGACTGCGGTTCTACTTCCGTAGATGACTCAGCGTTTTAATTTAAATTTTTACTAAACTTTAAAAGTTTAAAATTCAGTTGTATGCTTACAGTATCATTATTAGGTAATTTAACAGCAAACTCTGTATTTTTAAAGTCATTTTCGCTCAAATCAAGGTACTGTAGCTGAAAATACTTGTACAATACAAAAATATGTAAGTAATACGATTGTTAAAAGTAATTGTTCTTCTTCTTCTTCTCAATAGATATATGTATGTTCTCTTGTTGGCGATATATTTTTAAATGCCGTTATTAGAACTGATACTTGTATTTATAGTCTAATTTTAATAATCTTCTTCTTCTTCTTCTCCTTCAAATGAGCTATCAACTCCGCTGTTACCCCCACCACCTCCACCTACTTTAACAACTTCACTATCATCATCGAAATTTTTTCTCTTTTTTGAGATGGGAGGTTTTTGTTTGCTATTATTATTACTATTATTATTATTTGATAATGTTGGTGTTGAACGGAACCCTGGAATTCCCACCTTACTAATATATATTTTTCTTTCAGCACCACCAAAAGAGCTATCTATTTCTCGGAAAATACATGATGATTTGTATGAGTGTACATTTATATCTTTATAGCCACCAGAGATCTGCAGCAAGTCATTATAAACATAGTTGACTCGAGTATATACGCATTAATTTGGCTTCTACTTCATATTCAGACTTATCAAAAATGTTGAAGCATTCATAACACGCAACTTAAATCCAATGCTTCAAGAGTCATACTCTGACTCACAGTCGAACGTAGTCGGTATGATTTTAACTTCATTTCAATGAGTACAACATGTTGTGAACAACATGCACAAGCACTTCAAAGGAATGATGTGTTTTTCAGGGTTACCAGCTCTGGTATAAATTAAGAATTTTAGTTTGATAAATGCTATTATTGAATTGTTCTAATGCTATTGACTATATGGTAACACTTCCTATAACGGTACGAATTGAAGGTCAACGCTTCTGTTTTATTATAATTTGTTGAAGTGAAGTGTGTCTCATTTTTTAAACGGAACAAAGCTAAATAAGTAAGTTAATAAATTATTATATAAATATTATGAACAGAAATGATATATAATTTTCAAAAGTATCATATTTAAATAATGTATTTTCTTTTTTTTATGTGAATATACGTGAAGTTACTTATATAATTATTTTGCTGAATTTAAGTAAACAAACTTTATTAAATTGAAATTTATTTTTATTATTTCTTTTGGAGAAGTTCCCTTTATATACAAGGTGTGTTATTTTACTTTTACACCATTTCGTGAAACGCACAGCGAAATTCTATAAAAAAGTGTTTACTGCATCTTAAAATCCAATTAAATGTATTTCGTTATAAAAAATTCTATGGTAACCCTGCTTCTCTTCTAACAGCGAGAGTAAGTTCAAAAACAGCCACTGCGTTTGACTGGAAAAATTCGCACGCATTCCTAATGAACTATGGGACTTTAGCTTGAGCTATGAGTACTTTGTTTGAGCTATGGGTTTTCGGTATGATTTATAACAAGTTCTTTGATGTTGCAGAGTATTTGGTAGACTTTGACGTTCGATTGACGAATCAAACATTGAACTATGATTTTCTTTCTGTAGCAAGAGTGCTTCGAGTAGTAGTGGTGGTTTTTGTTTGAAGTGCACGCACTACAACTCGGTTTTGCATGAATCACTATAAGTCGCAAAAACGTGACTCGTTGCAGATCTCTGATAGCCACCTCCATAGACTGTTCCAACTATCGATATCGTACCATCACTGACTTCAATTTTTATGTGTTGATTATGGCTAAATTCGAATATTGCAAGATTTGTGGGCATTTGTTGTCCTCTATTGAGAGAAAATATTTGTGTTCTAACCCCTCCTTCTGCCGTTAGAAACACCTGCAACATAATATTCAAAACGATGGCATTTATTATTTGTAAAGTTTTCCACTGAGCATGACAAGTGCAGTATTTATCATGACTTCTTAACAGTTGCCCCCAATACATATTTAATGAAGAATGTATTTCAACTAAATCTCTCTTATCATATTTTTTTTATTTATACCTTACACACGTCTCTATCTTGCACACGTCTCTATATAATATATACTCGTATATATATATTATATTATATGTTCATCCATTTCATCATATCTTGGAATATTTCAAATAACCGCAACTGATAAGAAATAATCATTTATCAGAATTCGATATGAATAAAAAACAAAAACTAAATCTAAATCTAAATCTAAATCTAAAAAAACTAATCTAAAAAAAAAAATCTAAAAAAAAAATCTAAAAAAAAATCTACTAAAAAAACTAAATATACTAAAGTTTAGTATAAAAGTTGCTTCTGCGGTTATAAGTCAAAAGATAGAAAAATGAAAGCAAGTTTAAAAAATCTATTTAAAAATCCTAATATTAAATACTTGTCTATGAAGGATATGGAAGAAAATGTTCCATATGAAGTTAATATGATTGAGCGAGCAGATACAAAATATGGCGAAAGCATTCGATGCGTTGTGAATAAAGGATATCAAATTTACTTGCCGAAGAGATTTCTCTTAATTACTCAGAATCAAATAGACTACTTAAATGGAACTCCACACATTTTCATAAAAGGAAGAGATCTACAAGGTGCATTTACCCTAACCGTTAAAAAGAATAAGGAGAATGAGAACATATTCTATAACAGCTTATATGAAAGCTCCGAAGACGATGATGATGATGGCAGTAAAACATAAAACACATATATTGTTGAAATTAAACAGCACGCTATGTAATAAATAAAAAAACTAAATAATAAAATAAAAATATATTATAATTAACAAACAACGATTAGCGTACATTATTTCCTAACAGGCGCATAAAATACATTAACGGTGTACAGCTTTTGAAAATTATCATAAAAATGTTGCGATGTTTAGCCATCAAAATCAATTAAAACAGAAAAGATGACAAATGTGTTCAAAAATTCTATCGCTGAAATGCAAAAACCTCTGAAAATCCCTATAAAATTTTTGGAATTAAAAGAAAAGTCTCATAATTTTTTTATATTTTTTAATTAATCAATTTTATTCTTTCTTTTGTTTTTAAACTTGAAAATTTTTTAAAATTATTTATATTATTCATATCCAGTATCAATCTCCAAGCATCATTCTATCGCTGAAATGTAAACCACCTCCGAATATCCCTATAAAATTTTGAAATTAAGAGAAAAGACAATAATTTTTTTTTTTTATCAATTTTATTTTTCTATTTCTTTTTTTTTATAATTTTTATAATATATATAATATATTAAGTTTTTTAACAAGAAGAAGTTTTTTAACAATATATATAAAAATTACAATAATATATTAATTTAATTACAATAATATAATAATATATTCCGTCTAATCAGCTTCCTCAGCTTCTTCGTTATACCGTTTTCTTTTACGGCTAAACATCACACTAAAAAGAAAATAAAAATTATTATAATAAAAGTTAAGAAAAGAAGAAACCCCCTCCCAAAAAAGAAAAACATACCCGAAGTTCATACCTTCGTCTTCGGTGTGGAGACACATGAAGTAGTTGTTGAAAGAATTATGATTTCTTTCCCTGCTGATCAGATACGTCAAGTCGCCATTGACCGTATCGATCTCTTCATTCGATAAAGTGTAATTGAATATGGATGGCAAATATATATAATATTTGAAATTTATGAGGCATCTTATTTTGGTTCCATAGAGTGTTTCCACCCTCTCCATTTTATTAATTATAAACTTCTCACCAAACGGCATATCCCTCAAAGGAAGGATACTCCGTTGTGAGCAATTTTTAAATTTGAGTTTCAGGTTTTCTGCCATTATTTCTTTTAAATTTTAACTTTACTTTTCTTACGTTGACTTATTGAAGTAAACTGATGACAAGCTAGTGTTGCAGACGGTCTTTTATATCCATTTCAACTCAAAAATATTGTGGGAAAATTGTTGATTATAAGAACAAAATATTATCACTTCCATTGCACTTGACCGCAACACAATATTTCAGAACCTTAAAATTTACCATTTATATTTGTCAACAAATGTTATCATTTTTTATTTTTTTATTTAACTTATTTTAGAGTATTTTAGCAACACACGCATTTGTTTAATAACCACAAATTTTATCATTTTTGTTCAACTTATTTTAAAGGCTTTAGCAACACACTTGTTTATGGCAATACAAATTTGATCACTTCTCTTACGCTTGACTGCAAATTATTTTAAAGCCGATGTGGAAAATAAAATTTAGATTATTTAAAAATAAGTTTTAAAAGTTCTTATTTTTTTTTATTTTTAAGCATGCGTTTTATTTGTCTTTATTTATCCAAGAATTATGATGATGTGAAAATCCCAACCATTTAACGTAAGCTCGATGTCCCTTTGTTTTTATAACTTTTTCAATCAGATATGTATGTGGAAAATGTGTCTTCATTACTTCATGTTCGTAGAATCCTCCAATAATAGGGTTTCCTTGATAGTCTTCCAATAAATAAGTTGCAGGATTTGTGTTCTGTATAGTGCGAATTTTAAAAATTTCAGTTGTCCAGTTTGGAGTATATCCTTTTGCAAAAATATGCTTATATTTGCTTATGCGAACGTGGTCTCCAACTTTAAGTTTGCCATATTTAAAAATTTTAGGATGATTAAAAGCTTGTTTTAGTATAGATCGTTCATTTCTAGAATTAACAGACTTTGGCATCATTCCAATGGTTCTATGCTTTTTACTATTGTATTGATTTATTAAATCCTTACATATATTTATCTATTGATAATTTCCTTGCAAGCTAAACTGTTTCCACATCATTCCTTTTATAGTTCTATTAAATCGTTCTACAATAGATGCTTTCATAATGCTATATGTAGAATAGTGATTAATATTATGTTTTTTCAGCAGGTTTTGAAAGGTTTTATTATAAAACTCTTTCCCATTATCTGTTTGCAAGTTTTTTGGTATTCTCTTTTGGGAAAAAATTGATTTCATTGCATTGGTAATATCTTCGCTACCTTTAAATTTTACGGGAACAGCCCAAGCAAACTTTGAAAATGTATCAATTACCGTTAAAATGAACCGGTAACCTTTGTTGTATTTTGAATAAGCCTCCATTTTAACAAGATCTGCTTGCCAAAGATCGTCTATTCCCTTGGTTACCACTCGTGGTCGTATGAAATTTCTGCGTGCTTGCTTATGAAGCTCCTGCACTACTGCTTGTTTGTCCATTTCTAGCGTCTTCAGCGGTTGCTATTCGTTTAAGAGCTTCCACCTCTCCGCGGTTGCTATTCGTTTAAGAGCTTCCACCTCTCCGTCTCTAGCTGCTACCTTAGCCCACACTCGCTTTAGAGCTTCTGTTGGCGAATTCCTTTCAACACGATTTATTTTCTCATCCAAAAACTCATAATGATCTGTTACACAAGTTTACAAATTCCGGTCAACTTTTGGAGCTGATTCGATGAGAACAAATCTTAACGTTATTTGAGGCGCTGAATTCGAATCCGGTTTTTGTTTTTCAAGATTGGTTCTAGTTTTCGAGTTCTTGCATGTTGGCTGCACTGCACTGTAATAACGACAATCAGCTGTTGGCATTGCTAAAAACGTCATTTCAATTGTAATCTTTAAGTTATTTTTTGTTTCAAAACCTGTGAAAATGGAAAGAAAGAAGTGCAAAGTTGATTCTAAGTGTTTTTGTTATGTTTGCGGATGTTATATTATCGGGAAAAGTGGAAAAAATATATCAAAAGCGCTGAGAGATGCATATTCGTATTATTTTGGTTTCTCTGTGAAAAACACTCATAAGCCGTGGGTACCGAAATTATTTTGTAAAGCGTGTAGCACAAAACTGTACAAGTGGTCACTTGGTCAAGAAGTGTACTTTTCATTTTCAATGCCAATGTTATGGAGAGAGCCAAAAAATCATGTAGATGATTGTTATTTTTGCTTGATGAATGTGGTCGGTCTTAATGCAAAAAAACTATCAAAGTATAAATATGCTGACGTGTCATCAGTGTCCAAGCCAGTTCTGCGTACGAATAATGACCCTTTGCCAATTTGCCCAGGTGTGAGTGCAAATTCCAGGGGAAGTTTCAGTTCGTCACCGACGAACTGTTCTTCACCGACCGAAGATTTTAACATGGAAGAAACACATAAAATATCGCAAAGTAAGCTGAATGACTTGATTCGTGATTTGGATTTATCGAAACAAAAAGCAGAATTGCTCGCATCACGGTTGCAGGAGTGGAACTGTCTTCACACTGAAACAAAAGTCACTGTTTACAGAACCAGAAATCAGGCGCTTTTACCGTTTTTCAAAAAAGAAGATAACATATGTTTCTGCGATGACATCAACGGTTTATTTCAAGCGATGAATACACCATACGATGTAAATGAATGGCGTTTGTTTATAGATGGTTCAAAATACAGCCTGAAGGCTGGTCTGATACACAATGGAAATTTGAAACCATCTATTGTGATTGCTCATGCAGTACAAACGAAGGAATCCTACGATATAATGTGTAAAATTTTGACCAAGATCAAATACAATGAGCATCAATGGAAAATTTGTGGCGATTTAAAGGTTTGAAAATAAATGCATATTTAATGTTAAAGAATAAATTATTTGCATACTATTCCAACAGGTCGTTGGCCTCTTAATGGGGATGCAATCTGGTTTTACGAAATTTTGTTGCTTTTTGTGTCTGTGGGATAGCCGTGCAACTGATCAACATTATGTGAAATATGATTGGCCACGTCGAACTAGTTATGAACCAGGAAAACAAAACGTCTCTTTTACATCACTTGTGAATCCACAGAACATTTTCCTGCCACCTCTCCACATAAAACTTGGCCTTATCAAAAACCTTGTCAAAGCACTCAATCCTGAAGGACCGGCTTTTAATTACTTAACCAAGGTGTTTCCCAAATTGTCATACGCTAAAATCAAAGAGGGAATATTTGTCGGACCTGATATTCGAAAATTAATGGCCGACGGCAATTTTATAGCAGTTTTAACGCCTAATGAAGCAGCAGCATGGGCATCATTTCAAGATGTTGTTCACAACTTTCTTGGTAACCGCAAGTCCCCGGATTTCAAGGAAATAATCGACAGTTTGTTGCAAAATTATCGCAAGATTGGAGCTCGAATGTCTCTCAAAATGCATTTCCTCCATTCCCATCTCGACTTTTTCCCTGAAAACTTAGGTGATACGAGCGACGAGCAAGGAGAGCGACTACACCAAGATTTGGCGAAAATAGAAAGACGCTATCAAGGATTTTGGGACGAGGGCATGATGAGCGACTACTGTTGGACTATACTGCGTGAAACAGATCCCAAGCAATACAAACGAATCAGTTCGAAGACTCTTCATTTCTAAATAATCACTTTTTATTGAATAAAAAAAAAATTTTAATCTCTCGTTTTGTTATCTTACACGAAATGGTGTGTATCCGCATGCAACAGTTATTTAGACATGGACTCATACGATTCCTTAACGTTAACTGCTTTTCATAACCTTTGTGCAACAAAACAGCTTTCAAGCTTAACCTGCTGCTGTCGATATATAACCGCCAATCATTTGGAAGCTAAAAGTGGGTTAATTCACTAAATCTTCTGTAGCTTTGTCATTTTTGCACCAATCTGGGTCTTGTTCGGCGCAAAATGTTCG
This sequence comes from Coremacera marginata, assembly GCA_914767935.1. Classification (NCBI taxonomy): domain Eukaryota; kingdom Metazoa; phylum Arthropoda; class Insecta; order Diptera; family Sciomyzidae; genus Coremacera; species Coremacera marginata. Next base: position 96,722,219 of record OU612044.1, on the reverse strand, counting down.
TATTGAAATAAACTAATGTCCTATGTAATAAAACAGCAAAATTTTCAATTGTTTTGTGTAAAACAAATTAGTTGAAAAGAGCAAAATTTCAAAATATCATCAAATTTTTCATGAATTTTGAAATTGTGTCCACTGTAACACTGTCATTTCTTGACTAATCTTCACAAACGACCCATGGTTATTTTAGCAATTTTATTATCTTTCAATAAAAAATAATAATCACATCAACCGACGAATATTTTTGAAGATATTTGCATTTAAGTGACATCATCTTTTTAAAAACGCAAATAACGGTAATTATGCAATATCTCGAAAACTAGAACCAATCTGGAAAAACGGAACCCAGATTCAAATTCTGCGCCTCAAATAGCTTTAGGAATAACTTGTAGTTGCTCAGCTCCAAAACCGTGTATACTTGTGTTATTATTCTAAAAAGGCGTTGTTCAACTTCATCAATTTTATATGTTAACGCCGATTTTATCACCTCTAACGATTTATTTAAGAGTGATTCCAAGTCAACAAGTTGTTCTGTAAGCGATATGTTTTGTTGTTGTATTAATTCTTTGAGACGATCTTCCGTCTCCTTAGTTCCCTCCACATATAATGTATTTAATTGTTTATTTACTTCTACAAGACAATTTTTTAAATAAATTTTATTCACAGCATCGGTTTCTAATACAGGATTGGCAATATTTTTTATTCTACGCGAGTTGAAGTTGAAATGACGATCACTATCTAAATGAATCTTGGTATGTGGATTTTGATATCTTTCAGAGCTTCCCATATAATGTCCAAACTTATCGAGGGGCATTTTATAAATATAGATCATAGTACATTTTAGTCTATACAATAATTTTTGCTTCTCTCAATTCTTCAATAATTGAAACTATTTCATTATTATGATTCGAGTGGCCAGCTGTTGACGATGCGACCAAAAGACGTAATCTGTCAACTAGTTCGTTGGGATCATCCCAATATACATAATTTAACTTTTTTGTATTCAAATTCATCAAACCTTCGCCTTTTCTAATAATTGTTGTATATTTTTTTGAGCGATTTCCCTTAATTTGATCATATGCATTATTATTTCGTTTATGCGCATTAGACATCTCTAATATTTGTTTGTATGTATTTAAATCGGAATCATTAAAATTGTTGGGATTCTTGTAAACTAATCGTTCATATAAGCCTGGTGTGAAGACCCATTTTGAATCACCTATTGTGATATTGGTTGAATCGAAAGTAATTGGTTCATTACCCAGTCTCCATACATGATTTTTATCCTTGTGAGGGCCGTAGGTTTTATCGAATTTATTTAAATTAAGTTTCGATAAATCGTATTGATTACTTTGATTTAGATTTAATGCGATGGTGGCATCATCATCATTTTCCATATCATCATCATAATTATCATCATTATTCGTATCATCATCATCATCATCATTATGATTATCAAATGATTTAAATGCAGATGAACTTTTTTCGATTTTACTGCCATCAAAGCCTTGAGCAAATGTATTATAATCATGCTTGCTCTTTTTAAATGGTGTGCTGGTAGCAACTTTATTATCCTTAAAAGAATTATCTGAATACGTTTCATTTTTAACTCTGCTTTTATTATTAGTTGCTTGAATTATTTCTTTTAAAGGTTTTGATATTGGCTTAAAAGTCTTTTTTAAAAGCTTATCACTTGCAACTTCTCCGAGCTGAAGACTTTTATATTTCTTTTTCAAAATATTTCGAGTTTTAATGAGATTATTAACTAGATTTGTTTTCTTATTCATATTGATTGATGGTCCGTATAGCAGTTTGCTGTTGAACAGTACAGATCGGTTTTAGCGGTTATTTGAACAGTTTAGATCAGTTTAGCACTTATCTGTTGAGCAGTATAGATCAGCTTAGCATTTATCTGTTTAGTGTGATCAGTTTAGCAGTAGTTGTTATACTGATTTTAAAATATCTATACAGTTTCTTTAATAAACTGATAAATAAGTCAAATCCTTTTCTATAGCGCCCATTATTCATTGGGTCGTCCTTATTGATAACTATAAAATCGTATTTTTCCTTCCAACACTTTGAACATTACTCATGAAATATCTTAAAAGACATATCAGATCCAACATGATCATTGTAAATGTGTCTGATATTCATTTCATTTTGTTTAAATAGTATAATCATATTAGCATTATCACGAATCAAGTGTTTTGGTATTCGTGTATAAGTTTGGCATAAGTAAAAACTACCGACATCTTTGTGACGCCCCATATAAGATCGTATATGATTTTGTTTCTCGCACGCTACATCATCGAATATAAATATTGAGTTCGGTTGTACTTCATCTGGGGATATGATGTCATCATTATTGGAAAATGTTGAAAAATTTATTTCCTTAATGGGTTTAATTAGACGCTGCAAATATTGATATTTTGGTTGCTGTGCTGATTTTGAGTATAAGTAAATATTTTTAAATGTTAATCCATTAGGACTTTCAATAAGACTTATTATCAGATTTGTTTTTCCACAATTTGATGGTCCAACAATAAGACTACGAATAGAGTTCGGTAGTAATGAACTGTGGCGTATTCTGTTTGATGTATTTAGCTTTGTATCAATATTCTTTACGTTAAGTGTTTTATGTTGCTTTAAGAAGCGCATTATGAAAACTACTAAACGATATCATATATAATCAGATTATTTTATTGATTTGAAATCACTTTACTTTCAACCTCTATTCTACAAGTATAAATACCTATTGATTATGACTATAATATATAAAAAGACAATCAGTCTGCGTCCATCCTTCATTGGCGAAGGTTTTCTAAATAATTCAATCAATAAACTTCCTATTGAGCTTCATTTGCCTGGCTATCAGTTTAGCGGACCTGGAACAAAATTAAAGAAACGGTTAGCTAGAGGCGATCAAGGAATCAATCTCTTGGATGCAGCTTGCAGACAACACGATATAGCATACGCAAGCAATAAAGATTTGGAAAAAAGGCATATTGCCGATAAAATTTTGGCTGAAAACGCTTGGCAGAGTTAACGCAAGTGATAGCAATCTTGCTGAAAAATCAAACGCTTGGTTAATCTCTAACGCAATGAAAGTGAAAACAAAGTTCGGTATGGGTAACGTTAATAGGAAACAAACTAAGAGAACACCTCAAATAAATGGATATCGACTATTTAGACAGGCATTAAAAAGTGCAAGAAAGAATATTAAGAAAACTAAAAACTTGAATGATGCTATAAAGATTTCACGAAAAGTTGTACACAAGATTTTTTAAGGAAAAAAATTTCAAATTAAAACACCTCGAGTAATACCACTACCTTAATCTGCAGGTAGCTGTGTAAATAGCTATGCCTATTATTTATAAAAAGATAGTCAGTCGTCATCCTTCATCCTCATCCTTCGTTAGAAAAGGTATTCTGAATAAAATAATCAACAAACTTCCGTTTGAACTTCATTTGCCTGGATATCAGTTTTGTGGACCTGGTACAAAACTAGAGAAACGTTTGGCTAGAGGTGATCAAGGAATTAATCCTTTGGATGCTGCTTGTAGACAACACGATATAGCATACGCAAACAACAAAGATTTGGAAAAAAGACATATTGCTGATAGAATCTTGGCTGAAAAGGCTTGGCAAAGGGTTAACGCAAGTGATAGTAGTATTGCCGAAAAATCAAACGCTTGGCTTGTTACTAACGCAATGAAATCAAAAACAAAATTTGGTATGGGTAACGTTAACAGTAAAACTAAGAGATCTCCTCAAGTAAATGGTCATCGTCTATTTAGACATGCATTGAAAAATGCTAAAATGAAAATTAAGAAAACTAAAAACTTGAATGATGCCGTTAAAATTTCAAGAAAAGTTGTAAACAATATTTTCAAGGGGAAAAAATCTCTAATAAAAACACCTCGAGTAATACCACTACCTAAATCTGGAGGTTTTCTTCCGCTTGCACCAATATTCGCTGGTCTGGGTGCACTTGGTGGTCTTGCTGGTGGAGTATCTGGCGTTACAAAAGCAATCAATGCAGTTAAAGCTGGAAAAGAGCAGTTGAATGAAGCAAAACGACATAACAATAAAATGGAAGCCATTGCGTTGGGAAAAGGAATGTTCTTAAAACCATATAAAAAGGGGTTTGGACCATATTTAAAGCCCTATCAACAAAATTTTTAATGAAGCTACCTAACAGAGCTCTTACCGATGTAGACTTGAGAAAATATGCTAAAGATATTCAAAATTTCAGAGGTGTGTTTATGTGTGACACTCTCCCAAGTAAAGCGTTTAAAAAAGAATGTGGAATTATCAATCTAGATACTTCAAAGGGCCCAGGCACACATTGGGTAGCATACTGGAAAAATAATAATCAAATTGAATATTTTGACAGTTTCGGAAACTTACAACCACTAAAACAATTAATTAAATACTTGGGAAAAAACAATAGTTATAATTATACTATTACTATTTATTACTATTTACTATTTATTATTACTACTATTATAATTATACTATTATTATACTAACCACAAACAGTCACTTGCTTCAAGTAAAGTGTTAAATTTAAAATATAATTGTGCTCTTATTAACTAAAGTAATTAGTTGATCATATGTTGTGCAACAAGACGTCGGACTATATTTGATATTACGTTCTTAATATTTTCGGAGATGATATACAACATTTTATAATCAACATTTAATTTAACCAGGTATGTGAAAGATATTACTCACAAGATAATCAGTTGACTTATTCAATATATATTAATTAATATTTGATTTTCATATATGTTTTTATTACTTTCAGCACACATTAAAAATAAAAATTTTCTTTGCTTGCGGAATTACCACTTTAAGAGTTACAGCTTAAACACATTTATCAACACCAACAACATAAACGAGTTGTTAACCATATCATACGCCCCCCATCAATAACAACAGAAACGAAACCACCATGTTCATCTGCGAGGTATGCGGTATTTCTTTTACATCTAAGTATACACTCAAAAGACATATTGCTAACAAGCATACTAAGCAAACTTTTTTGTGTACAATTTGTGGTAAGAAATTTTCGGCAAAAGAAAATTTTGAAACACATTTAAATTCACATTCAAGAGCTTTAAATACAGTTGTCCAAAGTGTTAAGGAAGCTTCATCCTGTAGCTATAAACGTTGTGAATATTGTGATATAAATATTAAACGAAGTTCTTGGTCGCATCATTTGAGAACCAATGAACATAAAAAAAATAGTTGTATGTCTATTGGTGAAAATATCTATTTAAATAAAAGTTTATTTAAAAATCGTATACAAACTTTTGTATACGAAAATAAAAATGATGGGGAACTTTCAACAACAACATTTTTTTTTAAAGATAAACAAAGTATAGTTAAGACCTTACCTGATTTGTTAATAAAACATAATTTAATTAAATTTAATATAGAAATTTTTGCAGAGTATATAAAATTCTCTAAAAATAATGAGGATGAAAATGATGAAAGTGTTGAATTAAACGTTAAATCTTTTCAAACAAAAATGGAAATGATACAAAATATAGCAGAATTATCAGACATTTATGATAATCATTGTTTACAATTTGAAACTAAAATGTCAGAATTTCAAGAAAGAGATAGTGGTTGGTCGCTTGTCCGTCTGATTCGGATTGAAATCAACATAAATAAATACTGTCCGATAAAAGGTTCTAATTTCCTAGAACTACCACTATTTCTTCAAGATAAACACGCCTGCATCAACATTAAAAACAATGACGCGTATTGTTTTAAATGGGCGGTAATAGCAGCGTTAGAAAATGATAGTTTAAAAAGCAAATATTCACACTATAGTTTAGTTATAAGTCAAAGCGTAATAACACTTTCAAATGGAATGATAATTGATTTCAACAGCTTGATCTTCCCTCTATCTGTTCAAGATATCAAGATATTTGAAAAATATAATTCAAACATTACTTACTTACTTACTTACTTAGGTGGCCGTGACAACCCGTGTCCGGATTTCGACCGACCTCATCAGCTCTCGCCAGGCGCCTCTGCTTTGCGCGCGCCTTCTCCAATCGGATACACCAAGTGCGGTTAGGGCTTCCTCAGCCTGGTCCATCCATCGGAGGCATGGTCTCCCTCGTCGTCGTTGACCAGCGACCCTCGCCTCGAGCACCTTTTTCGCTGGAGCTTCGTCGTCCATACGATGGACATGACCCAGCCAGCGTAGTCGCTGCACAGTTATACGCCGAACTACGTCAATGTCTCCGTAGAGCTCATACAGCTCGTGGTTCATTCGGATGCGATAGTCATCGCCGACTCGAACAGGACCGAAGATTTTGCGAAGAACTTTTCTCTCGAACACCCCCAGAGCGGCTGCGTCAGTTTGCGAAACTACCCATGCCTCAGCGCCATAAAGCAGCACAGGTAGAACGAGCGTCTTGTAGAGTGTTAGTTTTGTCGATCGAGAGAGGGCTCTGGAACTTAGTTGCTTACTGAGCCCGTAGTAGCACCTATTAGCAATTATTGTTCTTCGCTTTATCTCCAGGCTGATTTCGTTGTTAGTATTAATGGCGGTGCCAAGGTATACAAACTCCTTGACTACTTCAAAGTTATAGCTGCCGGATGAAACGTGGGAGTCTAAACGCCGAGCTCCCTTGTTTGTAGACAGCATATACTTTGTTTTACCCTCATTTATCGTCAAACCCACTTTGGCTGATTCCTTTTCGATAGCGGCGAAAGCAGCGGTAACATCTCTCTTGGTTCTGCCAACAATATCAATATCATCAGCGTAAGCAAGGAGCTGGACACCTTTATAGAAAATGGTGCCATTACGATGCACACCGGCCTTTCGTACGATCCCCTCCATGATGATGTTGAAGAGATCGCAAGACAGTGGATCGCCTTGCCTGAAACCTCTTTCGGTATTGAAGGTTTCGGAGAGGTCATTTCCTACCTTGACGGAGCTGCGTGTGTTGCTCAACGTCATTCTGCAAAGTCTAATCAACTTTGCAGGTATACCGAACTCAGACATTGTTGCGTATAGGCAATCCCTTCTCGGGCTATCGAACGCAGCTTTAAAGTCGACAAAGAGATGGTGTGTGTCAATTTGATTTTCGTGGGTTTTCTCCAGGATTTGTCGTAGCGTGAAAATCTGGTCTATGGTAGACTTACCAGGTCGAAAGCCACACTGATAAGGTCCAATCAGTGTTTTTGTAATTGGCTTTAATCTTTCACACAGTACGCTTGAGAGAACCTTATATGCGATGGAAATAAGACTGATACCTCTATAACTTGCGCAGATTGTAGGGTCTCCTTTCTTAAGTATAGGGCACAGTACACTGAGGTTCCAATCGTCGGGCATGCTTTCTGCTAGCCATATTTTGCTGATGAGCTGATGCATGCGCCTTATCAATTCATCGCCGCCGGTTTTAAACAATTCAGCTGACAGGCCGTCAGCACCCGCTGCTTTATTGTTTTTGAGTCGTTGGATAGCAACTCGAACCTCTTCATGGCTAGGTGGTGATACTTCCACTCCGTCATCGTCGATTGGTGGCACTGCACTGTGCTCTCGATGGGCGGCATTGGTGGAATCGTCGCCATTAAGTAAATTGGAGAAGTGCTGTCTCCACAATCTAAGCACACACTGTGTAATTCAAACATTAGTGTGAATGTTTTTGGATGTGATGAAACAAATAAGAAAATTGTTGGTCCATACTATAAAACATGTGATGAAAAAATTAATCACATAAATTTACTTTACATTCAGGACAGTAAAGGTGATAAATCACATTATGTTTGGATAAAAAAATATTAGTCGGTTATTAAGTGCACAAATTACAAAGAATGCTCATGTTATATTTATTTGTAATTTTTGTTTGCAACATACAACTACCGAATTACTTTTAACTAAACATAAAAAAGAATGCAATAAAATTGTTACCAATATACCCACGGGTGTTGATGAGGATAATATTTTTGAAATTTAAAAATTATAAAAATCAATTAGATGTACCATTCGTTATCTATGCTGATTTTGAATGTATTTTAAGTAAATTAAACGATAAAAAATCATCTAATGTTACAAACATCCAAAAGCATATGCCAATTGCCTTTAGCTATTATATAAAATCATCTTTCGATTCTAATCTCGATAAGTTTCAAACGTATTCGGGAAATGATGTAGTTAAAGTCTTTGTTGAGACCCTAATAAGTGATGCACATTTTTTGTGTACAAACTATCTTATGAAAACAGTATCAATGACTCCTCTCACACCTTTTGAAATAGAAAAACAAAATTCTAGTAATGAATGTCATATTTGTAAAAAATTTTTAGATAATAATAGATGTGCTGATCATTGTCATTTAACTGGTCAATACCGCGGACCAGCACATGTGAACTGTAATCTAAATTATCAATTAGGAAAGCATATACCTATAATTTTTCATAATTTTTCTGGCTATGACTGCCACTTATTTATAAAGGCTCTCGGAGATCATCCGGGCGATATTAACGTTATACCACTCAATAAAGAGCTATATATTTCCCTTACTAAATTCATTCCAATTACATCGAAATATAGTTTACAGTTACGTTTTCTCGATTCTTTTAGATTTATGTCTTCAGGCTTAGATAGTTTAGCTAAATATTTGCATAATGACGGTTTCAAAACATTAAAGTCAATGTACGAAAACCCTTTAGAATTTAATCTTTTAAAAAGAAAAGGAATATTTCCTTATGAGTATATGGATTCGGTTGAAAAATGAAATGATACTGTTTTACCTTCTCGCGAACAATTCTTCTCAAAATTAAACAATAAGGAATGCACTGTTGATGATTATGAACATGCGTTAAACGTTTGGTCCACATTCAAATGTCAAACTTTAAATGATTATATGACTTTATATCTAAAGACAGATGTACTTCTCCTAACTGATGTATTCAAAAATTTTCGTGAGGTTTGTAAATCTATATACCAGCTTGATCCATGTCATTATTACACAACTCCTGGTTTGTCGTGGGATGCTATGCTAAAAATGACAGAAATAAAATAAGAATTGCTCACCGATAAAAATATGTATAATTTCATTAAAAATGGTATTAGAGGTGGTATTGTTCAATGTTCAAGACGTCGATCAGTTGCCAACAATAAATATCTAGAAACATATGATTGCAATAAGCCCTGACAATACCTTATGTATTTAGATGCCAACAATTTATATGGTTGGGCAATGTCTGAAGCGTTACCAGAAAGTGAATTTGAATGGATTGAGGATATAGATAACTTTAATATTTCAGAAGTGCTTGAAAACTGTTTTTGGTTACTTTTTAGAAGTCGATTTAGAATATCCTGAAGAGCTCCATGATAGTCACAACGATTTACCGTTTTGTGCAGAATTCAAAAGATCTCCAATTCAAAACAATCATCACATTAAGAAACTTATTCCTGATTTGACTAATAAAAAAAATTATATAATACACTATCGTAATCTTCAACAGTGCATTCAAAAAGGTTTAAAATTAACTAAAATTCATAGAATATTAAAGTTTAGACAATCAGCATGGTTGAAACAGTATATTGAATTGAACACTTTCCATCGAACAAATGCTAAAAATGATTTTGAAAAAAATTTGTTTAAACTTCTTAATAACGCTGTATATGGCAAAACTATGGAAAATGTTGAAAAGAGAAAGAAGGTGAAAATCGTAAATGCGTGGGAGAGTGATGGTAGACGTTTAGGTGCTCGAGCTCTTATAGCAAAAACGAATTATCATAGCTCAACGCATTTCACAGATAATATGATTGCAGTTCAAATGAATTTAGATAATGTAACGTTTAATAAACCTATATATTTAGGTTTTGCAGTGCTTGAATTATCAAAATTTAAAATGTATGATTTTCATTATCAATTTATGAAACCGAAATTTAATGAAAAATTAATGTTAAACTATATCGATACGGACTCTTTTATTTATACAATAAGGACAGATGATTTTTATAAAGACATTTATGATGATCTTTGTCTCAAATTTGATACGTCTGATTATTCTAAAAATAACCAGTTCAATTACCCTTTACAAAACAAAAAGGTTTTGGGGCTGATGAAAGACGAGAATAATGGACGTATAATGAGAGAGTTCATTGGTCTTCGACCTAAAGTGTATTCAATAGATGTTGCAGGTTACACAGAGATTAAAAAATCGAAAGGTGTTAAGAGAAGTGTTTTAGTAAAATTAAGTATTGAAGATTATCGAAAATGTCTGATAGATAGAACTATATATCGTGATAAAATGTTTATATTTAAATCCATCATTCATGATATATATACTCAAGAAATTTCTAAAATTGTTTTAAGCTATAATGATGATAAACGTTTTATTAGAGAAGATGGTGTAAGCACTTACGCGTGGGGTCATTACAAAATAAGAAATAATTAGTTTTAGACTGTAAGAACAAAAATGTTTTTATTTTAAAAAAAATTCTATATTATCTTTATGTTAAAAACTAAAAATATAATCTATACTTGTATTTAAATTATAAAATTAATTATAATAATTAATGTATAATGACTTTTTAACTATCAATATTTATATGTATTAATAAAAAATAAAAAGCAAATAAATTCTAATATGTAAATCAACTCGTTTTGTTTTGATTCATATCAGTATAGTTGAGTGTGGTCAGGACCATGATTTGAATTCTCAAGTTCAAGGTTAATTCAACCCATGCCGCAGCCCCACCGCCGCCAAAATTAAATGTCACTCTTAAATTTAAACGCAGACCCGCCGCCGCCAAAATTAAATGTCACTCTTAAATTTAAATAACAATTATAAATCCATACCGCCGCCCCGCAGCCGCCAAAATTTAACCCACATTTAATTTAACCAACATTTAATCATGCCGCCGCCGCGCCGCCGGAAGCCTTATTTACAACTTAGCAATGACATTTTTCTAAAGATCAACGTCGTACACAACGACTAAAATTCAAGCCTAAATGTATGCTTTCATTACTTCCATTCATATTAGTCACGACACAAACCATATACATTTTTAGCTAAGACACAAACCAAAATACCACGGGTACATTTTTTTAGCAGCCATGAGAAATTTGCCTGGATGACATCTTGTTTTTTAGTTGCACCTTTACTTCCGGACCAGAACCGGCACAAACATACTACTTGGGCCAGTGTTTGTTGGCTCACCGTCAGTGCATAGTCCAATTAATGCATCCAGTGATATATTTTTATAGTTGAAAAAATCATTTAATTTGGTTGTTTTGTATTCAGCGGTTTCATGTTCCAGTCTTACGTAACCAATCAATTCAGAATTGGGTTCTCTCAAAATAACAAGATGAGGTTCTTTTACCATCCTAGTATGATACTTCTCATCAACTTTAGCTGTCGTTAAAGTATCATCTTTTCTGCCATCGAATGAAAACGCTAAGAAATTGGTATGATCTAACCGTTTGCGAACCACTTCTTGTTTGCACTTCTCTTTTTCTCTGCGAACTTTCGATTTATCCATGATGAGAGGTTTGCCATGCTTATCTTTCATTTTAAAATCTTGGAAAAGAGCGGTTCCCAATGCCGATGCTACTCTATCAGGCACACCAAATCTGTCACATACCAAGGCAAAGTTAAAACAATCGTATCTCTCTGTGTATTGTGAACTTGTGCTTCTATCCATATCTTTTTGAACCGGTGGCGGTGCGTATGTTGAATCACCGGGATCTTGGTATGTTGGCATTGATGACATAGACGTTGCTCCTTGCTCTTCAGTTTCCATCACAACTGCATCCATTGTTAGTCTTCTCTGATTATGTTGATCGTGCATGAACTCTTTGAGGCGTTCGGGAACCCAGCCGCATGCACATGGAGCTGCCTTCAAATCGCATTTACATGTTCCAATGTAAAAAATTGTTTCCAGAGATTTTACATACTCTGTAAATTGTTGGGTTTTTGTTTCTTCTTTTGATTTGCTCTTGATACTTGTCAAGCAATTTATTCAATTTATTAAATACACTTTTTTCAGCATTATTTCCATACCAAGTTTTTCCCAAATTCCATTCAACTTATCTTGTACTTGAATAGTGAATGATTTATGGGAAAACTTTTTTTGTTCTGTTTTAGCACGTTCGCTTAAGTAAAAATAATATCTCAAGATATCCAGATGGGTTGGTAAATTAAGATCAGTCAAATTAATAGACACACCAAAAACAGTAACATCGTGCTTGGGTATATGACTCATTGGGTTTTCGATAGTTGTTGTTGCTTCATCTTGCGGTGTAGAGGATGGTGGATTCATTGTAAACTTTTTGATTTGGAATGGTCAACTTCACTTATTATTTTTTTTTTAAATATTTGATATTATATTTAATATTAAATATTTAAATTTTAAATATTTTTTAAACTTTGAGTTCTTCACAACGACTTAATGCATTCACAAAAATTGTTGCGTTATATATGGTCTACGAGACGAGGTAATAAGAATGAAATGGTAATTTCAAGTCTATCTGCTGTGTCTTGTGGTGGCTTAAAAACGCACACAAGCAATTTTAGGATCTGCAATTGTGTCACAGTGATACCTTAATTTTTTAAAAGGGTTGCGGTGCATTCCAGTGATACCTTAATCGTTAAAATGGTTGCATAAAACGCGCATTTCTTAAGAAGGTGCCATAAAATACCCACAAAAAGGGTAAAATGATGGTTGTAAAAACAACCTTCATTTCTTAAGTAGGTGCTATAAAAAAACTACACAAGTAAGTTTACGACATGCAGCTGTGTCTTGTGGTGCCTTAAAAAACGCACACAAGCAATTTTCGGATTTGCAATTGTGTCACAGTGATACCTTCATTTTTTTAAAAGGGTTGAATAAATTTCTAAAGAGAAAAAAAACTCCAAAAAGAAAAAAAACATAGGCATTTCGCTGATTTTTTCATGTAAAGTGCCAAAACTGGCGATTTTTTTAAATGTTTGTATGGGGAACCCCCAGGAAGGTTCCTGTGGGTGTGCCACTAGCACGGGTGGGTCGGGCCTCCAAAGTTAGTGGGGGTCGATTGGAGCACTCTAAATGGGTCAAAGTGGGATTTTTCAAAATTTGCCCCTACCCAAAAGTTCGACCCAAATTGGGGGACATCAGAATTCGTTTTAGAGGTATGGTTCCTTCGGCAAAGTTTCTTATTTTGATCCCTAGAATAAGATTTTCACAGAGCAATGGGCGATTTTTTTGCCTCCCCACAAATCGACCCGGCCTACTGTATATACATGTCGAGCTTTCTCCAATCCATCACCCTGGGACGCGAACTGTGTGTATGCGTGTGTGTGTTTTTTTAAGCAAGTGGACGGACATATTTTGTGTATGTGTGTTGTTATTGTTAAGCAAGTAAACATATATAATTTACGTTTATATTTATTGTATAAACAAGTTCACATGCATACATAAACATACTTGGAACTTATCAAAGTTAATCCAGCGGCGGGGATTTAGGGAGTGTTATTAACTTGAGCTGGTATGATCCAGTAGGGGAGATAATAACCCAGGCGACCCCCAGCTGACGCTTCCACTCTAATTCAAATAATTATTTATATCATCACTCTGTCTGTATATATCTATAAAATGATGATGTTGCAGTTTTTTTTTTTTGTTTAGATATTCTTAAAGCTTATCAACCCTAAGCAAGCGTAGAAGCATGCATTAATGTGTGCTTATTATTGTTAAACAAGTAAATTGACATATACTAAAAAAAAAATTCGTGTTATGAACGAAATATTTATAACGTGTGGCGGCCGTGGCGTAGTGGGTAGAGTGTGTGTCTCATACGCCAAAGAATCCAGGTTCGAATCCTCCATCTGACACAGAAAATTTTTTTAATTAAATTAATTTTTCTGTTCGGCCGTCGCCTCTCTGCAGACAATGGCAAACTTCAGAGAGTAAAAACTGCTATGAAAAGCTTCTTGAGAACATAAGCCGTTCGGAGTCGGCGTAAAACTGGTAGGTCCAGTTCTCGATCATTTGTGTTCAAAAATTTACAACACACACAACACAATTGATCATAAGAAGCTCAGTCAAAGTCCTTTTAGGGACTGAAATGGCCATTTCGTTTTTTTTTTTATATATTACGTTTCACAAACTGTTCTTTTAAGCCTCCTAAGGTCTTTTACATACTATAAACAGATTCGTCTGTTCCTTGCGTATTTATGCACACTTGGGCTGGTAAAAAAGATGCTGCAATAAGTGCTGCGAAGGAAGTTGAGTCAAACTATCTATTTGCGGGTAAATCTTTGTTCAATATGTGATCAAAATTTACTCGCAAATATTTTGAAACGAAAAAACAAACACCGGTTAGTATTATTTAATACAATAATATAAAATAAATATAAATTCTTACATGATTTTCAGCTCTTCATTTCGTGATGCGAATTAATAAAGATGGATGGCTTTTTTTTAATAAAGATGAAAGACAAGTTTCGGCTGCGTTAAAGAAACGAAGTTAAACACTTTGCAAAAGTTAAACTATGCACTTTGCAATAAGAGAACTCGTCGGAGACGTCAAACGAGCGATCCGTTCGTCTATCTGATATCGATACTCGAACGGGCCGGTAAGTACAATTTGATCGTATATTTCAACTGATCTCTTACTATCTTCTCCTTTAGGGTTTCAGCCTAAACATGCCGGCCCCTCTTGCAATATTACTGTAAAATATGTTAAAATTACTTAAAATATCTTAATGCTAGTAAAAAGTGTTGATCAATTCAATGTGTCTCAGTATCATTATATTTGTTTTTATAGGATACTTGTGATGATTAAAATAAAATTTAAAATTAAGAAATGCAGGATACATTTAAAATTCATTGCATATGAAAATAAATATAAAATACTTAAATGAAAAATGAACGTCTACTGGGCTATTGCGCTCGATGACACCCATCCGAAGATGGTGTTCTGCGTCACGACCTCCCAACGCCCCCCCCCCCCCCCACCAAACCACTGTGGAAAATGCCTGGCTAAATGATCTTCGGATAAACATCTACCCCTAGTATCAGGCTGATCTAAGATGAAAAAGAAAAGTCGGGGTCAGCAAGCATCAGATGCATGGCTCGCGCGAAATGAAGCAGCAACTTCGCTTGGGCTGTCACTCAGCCCAGCTCAGAGGGTTAGGGAGCAAACCTCATGCGAGTCAACCATTCGCGATGACAACCCAATTTGACGAACGAGACGCTGTGACACGATGGACATCTCAGCACATGGGTCTATCAGAGCACGAATTCGATAAATGCGACCCTTATCGATCACCTTGACGACCGACGTGGGGAAGACCTATTGCAGACATGGCAACGGTATTGGCGAGTGCAGGCGCTGAGCGCCACTATAAGAGCGGCGGTGATTTGCTCGAGGATGTTCTTCAGCATTTTCAATGCATCGCGCCAACCGCGTCTCCCCCTCAACGCCCCCGAATCCCCCTCAACGCACAGTCAAAATTTGTCAAAAGAGGCCGGGCACTAACACTCCCCTCGACGCCCGTCCCTAGCTGACGAGAAGGCCTAGGCAAGCGATGCCTGACCCGTCTTGCGGCATGGGCGGTCACGACTTTTCCTCATCATTCAGTCGGTACAGGTGCAGCATGGTATGGTGCTCTCCATCACATATGCCGCATCGTCCGCGACTGGCGCTCCCGTCCGTTTTGTGGTTTGGGGAGAGACACCGGGAACAAAATCAAAAAGCAGCACCAAGCGCAGCCGGGCTGCTGTGTTTCCTGCTACGAATGCCTTACAAAACCGTAAAGGAAGACGCGCCAAGCAGACGCGACCCTTTTTAGACTTTCGATTTTTCGACGCTCGACATGTTTGAGTATCTAGAAAAGAAAGAAAAGAGAGATTAAATGAGTTAATTCTCCTTCTACCGAAATGATGACAACACGCATATAAAAAGCACGGACGAATACGCCTAACTACAAGGATGAAGGCAGAACTACCAGTTTTAATACCGGTCGCGTAATAATTCCGCGTTCGCAAGGTTGTCCGCTTTTATCACATCCAAGTCGGCAATTTTTAAACCTTCGCGGGGATGTTTCCACTTATTTCACTTATGGAGTTCTTTTAAATAGTAATTTTTCCATATGTGGCAAAACTTCTGATTTAATGCTTTTAGCTTTTGCCGACTACTGATTATGGACATTGGATCTTCGGCAATATCAGGTTCAATCGGAGCCAGTAAAGGTTCCCCTACGAGAAAATGCGCTGGAGTTAACGATGCGAAATCATTAGGATCTACGGATATAAGGCTGAGACGACGTGAAATCAAACATGCTTCGATACGCGACAGCAACGTTGAGAGCTCCTCAAACGTGTATTTAGCGGCTGATGCGACTTTTCGGAAGTGTAGCTTAAAACTTTTAACACCCGCTTCCCACAAACCTCCCATATGGGAAGCACCTGCAGGAATAAAGTACCAAGTTAAGTGTTGGTGGGCAAACTTGGACATCACCTTCTCTTTCGAATTCTGGAGAAAAGCTTTAAAATCTTCTTTAAAGGCTCGCAAGGCACCATCAAAGTTGGTTCCATTGTCCGAGTACATTTTCTCCAGAAAACCTCTGGAGACAAATCACGAAAATGCTGCCAAAAAAGTGGCAGTGCTGAGATCACTCGTAGCCTCTAAATGAATATTTTTCGTCGCAAAACAGACAAAAACACAAATATAGCCCTTGGTTATGAGACACGCGCGCACAGTATTGTTTTTTATGTTGAATGGTACAGTGAAATCCACGGCAAGCGGACGAAATAATTTTGTTCGCTCTGCGATCGATCACACAGACTTTACAATTGTGAATGATAGACTTTATCATATTCTTGACTCTGGAAATCCAGTATTGTATCCGAATAAGTCGCAACACAACCTGGCTCCCATGGCATGGCAATTTCATGGGTGAATTTCACGAGAAGTTTGGAAAAATGACAGGCGTAAGGTAATATTACCGGATGCCGGTCATCATAAGAGAAATGTTCTGACTCCGACAATCTTCCTCAACTTCTAAGAACATAGTAGTTGCCGAGAAAAGGGTTCAAATTTAAAAGTGAACTTTTCGCGTCGATCATAGTTTTCTTTGATAAGTGGGTGTACTCTGCGGGGTACCCTCTTTTTT
This sequence comes from Coremacera marginata, assembly GCA_914767935.1. Taxonomy (NCBI): domain Eukaryota; kingdom Metazoa; phylum Arthropoda; class Insecta; order Diptera; family Sciomyzidae; genus Coremacera; species Coremacera marginata. The sequence goes on along the minus strand of OU612044.1, from coordinate 96,705,085 downwards.
GACTCTCAATAACGAGTCTTCTCGTTGCCTCTTTAATTGCCACTTGCCTCGCAAGGCTCGAGGCAGTGATGAAAAACGCTCCAACATGTCTCCATTTCGTACACACGCCACATGAGCTTTTACTGCACTTACTTCCATTGTGGTCTCGTGCTCACCGATGTGATTAGGCCAAGAATCAGATTCTTCTTGTAGCCATAAGGGGCTCATGCCACCACAAAGATCTATCGTTTAAGTTCTGTGGTTCCAATTCTCTGCTAGCTAGATCCGCTGCATTATCCGTTCAATCTACGTGACTCCAGTTCTCCATTCCTACTTTTTCACTGATTTTCGTGACGTGATTGGCAACAAAAGTAGTCCAGGAACATGGTTGTTTTCACAGCCACGCCCACACAATGGTTGAATCTGTCCATAAGAACAGCTGATTATTGTAGGTTTCTTAACTTGTTAAAAACGCTTCAACCATTTCCGCTAGCAGCAGTGAACCGCACAACTCAAGCCTAGGTAACGACACAGTCATAACTGATGCTACTTTTGTTTTCGAGATGAGAAGATGGACGCTTACTTGATCCAAAAGTTTAACGCGAATGTAAACGCCAGCTCGATATGCTTTCTCTAAAGCATCGCGAAATCCGTGAAACTGCAAAATAGAGGGGGTGAGCTGATCATCCCACCCGATGCCATCCAACCAAAATTGCATCAGCATTTTTGCGATAACCACGATCGGGGCTAACCATCCCGCTGGATCGAAAAGTTTTGCGATCGCCGACAAAACCTCTCGTTTTGAAAAACTTCCTTCCTGGTCTAATGGTCGTGCATGAAAGTAGAAATAGTCGCGTTCCACCAAATTCCTAACGTCTTAACCGTTGACTTCTAGGAATCCCTCGGAGTTTGAGACCCATTTTCGCAGTGCAAACCCTGCTGATTTCGCTGCCTTTTTAAGCTCCGTTCGAGCTTGAATTGCCGACTGTATGTCATGACCTCCCGCCAATGCGTCATCTACTTGCATATGGTGACGCAGAACTTTAGACGCCATTAGTAAGCTGCCTTCTACATCGTCGGCTGGCTACAAGTGTGCGAATTGCTAGAAATGGAGCACAACTCACTTCAAAAGTGACGGTTTTGAGCTGAAAATCTTTCACCCCCTGTTGCGTCTCGAAAAATGATTTGCTGGAATCGCTGATACTCTTCACTCACTATATTCTGGCGATACATCTTTCCGATGTTACCATTAAAAACAAATTGGAAGAACCGCCACTTCAAAATAAGCAATGTCAGATCACTTTGCAAGACGGGCCCTGCATGAAGAACATCATTAAGACTAACGCCATTTGAGGTAGGGCTAGACGCGTTGAAAACCACACGAACTTTTGTAGTGATATTGTCAGGTTATGCGAAGGCGTGATGAGGAAGGTAGTAACTCTGAGTGTCTCGGAGTTAAACTAGCAGTTACTTCCTTCATATGTCCCAGCTCCAAATATTCCTTTAAGACACGATGGAAGATTTCCTGTAACCTTTGACAGAATGACAACGTTGGTAGTAAGTCGAACAGTTGGATCAATAGGTGATCCAACGACAAAACAGCAAGCTTTCTGTACTTTGGCTGAAACCACATTGTTTAGTCCTGAAACTTGAGCGGAAACTCGGTGAGTAGGCAGCTGGATAAGTCGCTGCAACCTCTCAGAAATGAAAGAGCCCTCTGAGCCAGAATCAATAAGTGCTCTGGCTGTGAAACTAGATCCTCGATAGCAAATATTTATTATCGCGGTTCCCAACAAAATATTTTTGCTGCTTGAGGCATAACACGATTGAATATTTCTGCTAGTGCTCGCAGTTGCTTGCGATTGCCCTGCGGCTGGTTGAGTGGACTGTATAGCATTCGTGCTTGGACCTCCCGCATTTTGATGATTATTTACACCTTGAGGATTTCTGTGTAACAACGAGTGATGTCGTTGACCACACGAGGAGCAATTATTTCCGCTTTTACAATTTCTCGAACGTGGCCACTTGACATACAGTTGAGGCAGCAATGTAACCGTCTTGCAGATGATGATCTGTCATTAGCGTTCATGGCCAAAAACTTCGGACAGAATCTAAACGCATGTTGCTGGTTTTTGCACAGCTTGCAGTTGGTGTTCGTCACATTTGTCTAGTATGTGTTGACTTGTTTCAAATTCGGTGAAGGCGCGATCGGTTTTGGCCCTTTTGGCACCGCGCCTCTAAAGTCAGACACCGTCTCTAAGGTCTGGAAGCAACTTGTTAGAAACTTATCAAGGTCAGCCCATTTGGGGATTTCTGCCCCTTGTCTTCGATCCCATAAGGAGATCGTAGTCTCAGGCAATTTTGTTGAACATAGAAACGTAAATATCGCATCTCAGTTGCTTATGCTAACTTTGTGCATAGTTAGTGCTGAAATGCAGATGTTGATGTCTCTTTGTAGCTTTTTTATGTTATTTCCACACTCAGACTAAATAAAACTGAAAGTTGGTTATTCACCAAAATCCGCTTATTTTCATAGCGGTCTGTCAAGTTTTGCCAAGCCATCACAAACCCTTCATGCGTGAGGGAAGATTTTTGAACAATCTCTTCGGCCTCTCCGCGATTTTTTTGATTAAGGTGGAAAAGTTTTTCGACAGGTGTTAGCCGATTATTCGAAATGTAAATAGCTGAAAACATATCCTTGAATGAATGCCATTTTAAATAATCACCGTGAAATACCTCAGTATCACACGGTGGTAACTTGATATAATGGCAAGACATTGTCAGCTCCACATGCGAACCATCAACTTCATTAAGTCTCTTTGCCGTGGACAACTTATCGCAAAGTTCGTTCATCTTTGCTACACATCGAACATATGTTTGATAATATGAGCGATATTTGACTTTTGCTAGGGTGACGTTGTCATCCACTTCGCTACCCGCTACCACTAATATCAGCAAGCAAGTCTTTACGTATTACGAAGTCTTTACGTTAGTCCATTGAGACTTCAATTCATCCTCTTGAATTCTCAGAGCGAAAATTGTATGCTCATCGTGAGGAATAGCATTGAAATCTTTTTCCATATCAACAATGGTGTCTGTATTTCTTATGAAAGAGATTAGTTTCGCCATTAGAAACTAGATGCTCATAAAGAAACTAGAAAAATTTACGAAAACCGAAAAACAATTTTTTTTTTCTAATAAGTAGAAAATTCGGTTGGGTCCGATACCAGAAGAAATTTTCTAAAAAATGGAAAATGGCATTGAAAAGTTTTTTTTTTAAATTTAAAATTGTTTCTAAAGTAGAAACTCTAAGATATCTTTTCAAAAAATTCAGAAAAAATTTTCCATAAAATAAAAAATTGTATAGAAAAATATTTTTTTTTTTTGTTAAAAATTGCTTCTTATAAGTACAAACTCTCGAGATATATTTTCAAAATATCCGAACAAGTTTTCAGAAAATGTTTTGAAAAGGTTTGAAAAAAAATTTTTTTTTTATGATAATGAAAAATTGTTCCCAATAAGTAAAACCAGTCACGATTTATTTAAAAAAATTGGAAAAAATTTTCTAATAGAAAACTTTATTAAAATTTAATGAATAATTAAAAACGGTCTTTAATACGTAGAAACTTTCACTATTGATTTTAAAAAAAATCGGAAAAAATTTTCTAATAAGTAAAAAAATTTTCTAGTATCTAGAAACCTTCCCGAATTATTTAAAATGAAATGAAAAAAAAAAACTTTTCTAATACGTAAAAAAGGAAAATCCTTCACGCAAAAATATATAAATAAGTGGTTCCAAACTTTTTTCAATAATCTTATTTATGAAAATGCCATCCGTTGATGAACAAGTTCTTTTTCTTGAAAATAATCTAGCTGGTCTCTTTGATGAATTTGTTCCAGTGAAATTTAAAAAGATAAAAAATGTAGGAAGACCTTGGTTTAATGACCGAATAAAAAAGTTCTTAGTACAAAGAAATTTGTCGTACAATCACTGGAAAAGGTATAAAACGCCAGAATCGTTCGAAAGATACTGTGGTCTAAAGGAGAGTGTTACACAAATGATAAAAAATGCCAAAACAAAATAATATTCGAACAAGTTCTCATCTGCTGCGAGTAGTAAAAACAAATGGAAAGAGATACGTAATATCGGAATGTCGAAAGTCATAACCTTTCCGGTAGTTGAGAATAACCTTGACGAGCTCAATGAAAAATTTGTAAATATCTCGGTACCAGTTGCCACTAAAAATTACTATGAAAACTACAATCAAACTTCGAACAGCATCTCTTTTTCGTTTTCAGCTGTATCAACAGGAAGTCCTGCAAGCCATTATTTCTATGAAATCCAATGCTGTTGGTGCTGACGGCATCTGCCCGATCTTTTCCCAAGCCATGCTTCCCAAAATTCTGCCTCACATAACTCATATATTCAACACTGTTCTTACTAAATCTACCTTTCCAAGAGAGCTAAAGTCATTCCGATACCAAAAAACAGCTAAGAGTTTCGGCCAATAGCTATTCTTCAATTCTTATCAAAAGTACTAAAAAAATTAATTCATTCACAAATTGCACGATTTCTGACAACACACTCACTTCTATTTAACATACAGTCAGGCTTCCGACCAAATCGTGGCTGTGTAACAGCATTATTAGAGGTAACAGAAGGAATTCGTTCTGCATTAGATAAAAATAAAGTCACTTTCCTTACACTTTTAGACCACTCTAAAGCCACTCAGTCGATCACAATATTTTAGTAACAAAACTTAGAAAATTATTTTGCTTTTCAACAACCTCCGCTCAACTTATTGCTTCATATTTGGATGGAAGATCGCAGGCAGTTGTCTCTGGTGACTCAAATTCTAGCTTTCTAATTGTTTCAAGAGGTGCACCCCAAGGATCCGTCCTTGGGCCACTTCTTTTCTCAATCTACATTAATGACCTTCCAGAACATCTATCTGGTTGTGAAACTCATATGTATGCAGATGATGTTCAACTATTTACATTCTGTGATATGAAATCAATAAGTACCTGCATCTCTGCTTTGAATACCAACCTATCTGCATTAAATAACTGGGCGCAAGGAAATGGTCTGCAACTCAACCCGGAAAAATCCCAATGTGTCGTAATTTACAAATAAATCTTTGACACATCAATACTGCCAAAGGTTCATGTGAATGGTGCAAAAATCAAATTTGCTGAATATACCAAAAACCTAGAAACCACCTTTTACAAAACATTATCTTGGAACACACACATCAATAATACTGTCGGCAAGGTCTATGGTATGTTCCGTGCACTTTGGTCTACCCAATTTTTTACTCCTTTCAATATCAGATTATTACTGGTAAAAACATATCTCATACCAACCTTGCTTTACGGGTGCGAAATTTTTTCAAATTGTGACTACATAAGCTAACAAAGGCTTAATATAGCCTTTAATAGCATTGCACGGTACGTATATGGATTACGACGTTCCGATCATGAATCAAAATTTGCTGTTCAAATATTTTCAATGCCTTTTAATAATTTATTAGATTTTCGAACTCTATTTATGCTTCACAAAGTAATCTTTAATAAAGAACCATTTCAACTATACGCAAAACTTACTCGATCTAATCGCAATAATGCCTTAATTCCACTAAAGCACTCGTTGCTTTTGTCTGATCGCCAGTTTTTTGTCAATTCAATACGGCTTTGGAATCAATTGCCATATAACTTACAGATCATAAGCAGCGCACAGCAATTCAAAGCACAATTGTTTAAACATTTATCAACCTAACTGTTCTATCTCTCTTTATTCTTTTTTTTCGTTTTCTCTTCTTCTTTTCTTTCGTAAATTTATTTTAATTGATAATTTGTATTTCATATTAATAAGTTTTGTGTTATAAATTTTTTTGATGTATATTAATTGTGACTCACATTTTATATGTATAAGGGTTGACCCCTTTCAATGTTGGGATATTCTGAATTAAATAAATAAAATTTTAACTTTCTATTAAATCCCAAAATCCCGCGGAAAAAAAAGATCGCGTAAAAAATCCTTAAAAATATTTTTACGTTGGCGACTTGGGGTTAATTAGGTGATAACGTGGGCAAATTTAAATAAATTTTCAAAAAAGTGCCAAAAATGACAATCGCAATATGTGAAATTCACCACAGCTGTTTCGCTTGTTGATTTTTCTTTGCCTTTCTAGTTAACCCGTCGCTTTGTTTACGTATTTGTCACTTTGTTATTGTTCGCTTTTTATTTTCGTTTAATTTCACGTTTTTGTCGCAAAAATAAGAAAAAGAATTGTTAATAATATAAACGGCAAATTAAGTGTGTAAAAATTTATTTTTTTTCAAAATCGTGATCTTAAATAAACACGACGGAAAAATATAAATTTATTGCAGCTATCTTTTTGATTTAATACGCGTGTTTATTAAAACAAAAATTGGCATGAATTTATTTGGGTAATATTTTCTAAGTAAAACTGCCAAAAAAGTGAAATATTTTTAAAAATATAATAAAACCAAAAATGTAATTAAAAAACTTTAATATAAATATATAAAAATACGAAAAAATAAAAATATGTCCCCTACTCGTATTGCCGAAGTTGTCGCACTTTCGGACGGACACTTGTTTTTAATAATTTGTTCGCGCATATGTGTGTGTATGAGTGTCTAAGCAATTGTTAAATCTTTAAAGATTAGTTTTTTCAAACACTTGTTAAAAAAAAAGTGAATTAATAGTTAAGCCAATTTTCAATTGCGCGTATTTCACTGAAGCTAAAATTAAATTTTTAGCAAAACTTATATAAAAAAAAACGTGAATTTATGTTGGCATAAACTTAAGCTGATTTATCGAATATGTGTGTGTGTGTGTGTGTGTGCCGCGATGATTGGAAAAAGCAAGTATTATGAACAAAAGGAAAAATTTAAAATAATCGCACTTGTGATAATTAAATTAATTTAAAATTAATACAAATGGTTGAAATTTAATTTCGCAGAAATTCGGCCCGGAAGAAAAAATGGCGCACTTCTGTATATTCCACAATTTTTACCTTTTTCACAATTTCACACACTTTGCACTCACTTTTTTGATTTTAAATATTGTTTTTAATTATATTTTTTATTATTTTAAATGAATCAATCAACTAACCTTTTACTGCTGGCTGTTGAATTTTTTGTTGAAGGTGGTGTAAAATATTTCTTAGATGAAGGACCATCAACAGATTCGTCTGTTCCTTGTGTATTTAGGCACACTTAGGCTGGTAGAAAAGATGCTACAATAAGTGCTGCGAAGAAAGTTGAGTCAAACTATCTATTTGCGGGTAAATGTTTGTTCAATATGTGATCAAAATGTACTCGCAAATATTTCGAAACGAAAAAAAAACACCGGTTAGTATTATTCAATACAATAATATAAAATTTATTGATAAATTCTTACACGAATTTCAGCTCTTCAATTCGTGATGATAATTAATAAAGATGGATGACTTTTTTTAATAAAGACGAAAGACAAGTTTCGGCTGCGTTAAAAAAACACAGTTAAGAACTTTGCAATCAATAAGTGATTAATTTTATACAATGGAGGAGAACTCGTCGGAGACGTTGAACGAGCGATCCGTTCGTCTATCTGATATCGATACTCGAACGGGTCGGTAAGTAAGTAAAATTTTATCGTATATTTCAACTGATCGCTTACTTTCTTCTTATTTAGGGTTTCAACCTAAACATACTAAATGTGACCGTTTGTACATTGCACGAAAGAAAAAATTGTATATTTTAGGAAAAAATATATATTTTTTAATTATATTTATATATCGTTCGTACGAGTATATTGTGCGAATATACAAACACTGCTTCGAAATCTTTGAAAATTTACAAACGACATTCGTACATTTCACATATTAATATATTGCAGATTTTACAAGCGTGTATTCGTTGAATATGCAATGTGTACGAATTCAAAAATTTTATTTTGAAAACTCTACAAGGGGTTTTACTATGCACCAAGCAGTTGTACATTGTTCAAATAGTTCCCGTTAGTATTTCTACAAAGATTTTATTCCTTCTTTCATCCTAATTCTTTTTGAGAGTACATAAACATAATATATGTTAAACATGTTTGTATGCATTTGTTGATGACTCATATTTCTTCCAGGAATTTTGATGACTCATACTTTTTCTAGGAATTTTATCGTACATGTTCAAACATGTTTCTTTTATGTGTTGAAGGGGAATATAATTCCAGGAATTTCACATTATTTCCAAGTATTTGATGACTCATCAGGAATTTTGATGACTCGTCATTTTTATCCAGGAATTTTATTGGACATGTGCATTGGACCTGGCGCAGCGTTGTATGAAATTTTTTTTTTTGGAATTTTTTTGCGGGTAGCGGCTAAAGTATGCCATTTGATGCCAAAATTAACGTGTTTCAATTTCAGAACGATCGTAGTATGCCAAGCCGTGCCCCAAGGAGGATATATATAGACATATATTAAGATATTTGAGGTTTTATTAAAAAAATCGCAAAAATCCAAATATTAAAAAAAAATCAGAGAAATAACATGGAAATATTTTCTAAATCTATACCTAATACAGATACAAAACATGGTGCGATTACGTTTAATAATTTGGTTGTTACAAAATTTTTTGTTAGAGGCATGCATTTTTGGAAATTTCCAGTTTGAGTATTTTAACGATAAAAGTTCCCAAAAATCCAAAAATTAAAAATTTTAAAAAGTAATCAAGAAATAAATTACTTCAGAAATAAATAGTTCTGAGCCATTTTGTGCAAAAAATTAGAAAAACCAAAAATCTGATCAAAAGTTATAGCTGTTGAACTTGAATTTTTTTCAAAAAATCTTTAAAGTGCCCTTTTCTGACATATCGAACACAGAAAAAAATCATAAACAATCAAAAAGCATCTTTGCTTTTTGAACGTAAAGCGATGTCATTTGAACGAAAATGAACACGGTTGCATAAATATCATACTAAATTGACTACAATAATTTTCAACTACTTTAAATGCTGTTTATATTATTTTTTAATGGAACTTTTTACGAGTTTTTTATTTAATAATTGTCTCAGAATTGTGCCTGTTTTCACCGAAAAAGTACCAGAATTTGGGGTAATGCCTCCGAAAATCTTGTCCTTTTTAAATTTTTACACAAAAAGTAACAGTAAAGTTTCACTGATTTTTCTAAAAATTTGGATTTTTGCGATTTTTTTAATAAAACCTCAAATATCATAATATATGTCTATATATATTCTCCTTGGGGCACGGCTTGGCATACTCCGATCGTTTGAAATTAAAACACGTTAATTTTGGCATCAAATGGCATACTTTAGCCGCTACCCGCAATTAAAAATCTAAAAAAAAATTTTACGTCAGGTCTAATGTTCATACATTTTTCTTTTATGTGTTGAGGGGGATTATAATTCCAGGAATTTCACAACATTTCCAGGAATTTTTGATGACTCATCATCACTTTTCCACGAATTTTGTCGTACATGTTGAAACATGTTTCTTGCATGAGTTTTAAAGTTGTAGCTTAGCTGATATGCAGCTGGCAATATGTGTGCGTGTATAAAAAAGTATAAAAGGCTCAGAAATTGATTTATCGCCAACAGTATTCATTAATCTGTCAACAGAACAACATCAATACAACTACAAAATCGTCCTCCTTTGTTTCGAAAAAAAACAATCTTTTTCAATACATAAAAATGGATAAATTTGTGTGTAACGTGTGGCCAAATTATCGGCAAAAAGTTTAATTTAGATCGTCATCTTCGAGTTAAACATAATAAAAACAATTCACAACATTTCCAGTGTGATATTTGTAAGAAAAAATTTTCTCGAAGTGAAAATTTAATAGAACATAGGCAAAAAATTCATATCGTTTCTACAAACAACGGTGCGTATACGTCTAGTGGCCTAAGTGTTAGTGTGGAAAAAGAAATTCCTACGGTCTATTGCAACACTTGCAAGAAAAATGTATCAACAAAGGACTGGTCTTATCATATAAGAACAAACGCTTATAAAGTGTGGCGAAATAGTAAATAAAAATCTTACTAGAATTACGTCAGAACTAAATGAATACATAGAGTCATTTATTTACAAAAATAACAATGAGGCTTTGTTAATTCAAGATGAGTTTTTGGCAAACAGTAAGGAGATCATTGTTAAAACTCTTGAAGAAATGTTGGTGAAACATACAAACATTAAGTTTAACCTGGAATTATTATGTGAATACGTTAAAATGATCGACGATATGACCATAATAAAACTCAAATCACACCAAACAAAAATGGTGTTGATTCAACAATCGACAGATTTAGATTTTGTTTATAAAGAAAAATATCATAGCATGATTACCAAAATGTCGGAGTTCCAAGAACGTGATACTAGTTGGGCACTGATAAGAATATCAAACTTGGAAATTAACGTGAACCAGTATAAGCCCATCATAGGTTCACAATACATTCGACTACCAAAAATATTAGAAAATAAACTCGCTTGAATAAACGTACAAAACAATGATGAATACTGCTTTAAATGGGCAATAATATCAGCATTAAGTCCCGCTAGTATACATTCTGACATATGTTCCAGCTATGATGTTTCGGATATATCAGCCTCAACAATAAATTTGATAAACAACAGCAACCATCCAACAATAAACTTTGAAAACCTTACTTTCCCATTGAAAGTAAAGGATGTATTTGGGTTCGACGAAGACCTGAAAAGTATAGTCGAACCCTACTACTATACAAAAGAAGAAAAAAGCACGCATATAAATCTCCTTTTGCTGAAGGAAGGTGTTAAGTTCCATTAAACAGGGTGTCCCGCAATTGAGTGCAACTATTTACGGAGCTGAAAAGTTATGTCGAGCTGAGCAAAAAATCGTATGGGAGGGGGGGTCTATTTTCACATTCTTAGGAGCTACAGGGTCAATTAATATTTGACGACTTTAGTTTACGTTATTGTTTCTAGCAGAAAAACTAACTTTCATAAAATGTATTCTAAATGCTCATTATAAAGTCAATAAAATTACCTTTCCAACGACATACCAACAAACCCCACCAACTTAATCGTTACCGAGCTGTGCTCATGTGAAGATGAAATCGATCGATTCAAACTATCAAATTTCAATTTTAAGTGCAAATTTCTCAGAATTTCGCGTAAATGAAATTACATTTTTGTTTATTACGTGTATGCATTTAAACAATTTTTTTAATACTATTTTAAGATTTATTTTCATACATTTGCCGAGTCCGCTAGTATTTTATGTGTATAATAATAAATTTATATATTATATGTATAATAAAATATGTCAGCCGTAATGTCGCTTATTGACTCTAGAATCATAAGAAATTACTCTAGAATCATTGGAATCATTGAGCGGCATTCTTATGAGCGATGAGTGAAAGCGGCGGCACTCGTCGCTCATCGCTGTTATGAGGATGCTTCGTGTGGAAGTAGTGGTTGTTCTACGCAACCGCACCCTCTCACATTCGGTTTATGATGGATGACTTATAGTCATTCGTTCGAATCACAGACTCGTTGCAGTTCTCTGCCGTAAATAGTTGCACTCAATTTCGGGACACCCTGTATATGGATTAAAAATATTTCAAGGTAATAATAAAAATATATATATGTGATCACGAAAGAAAAAACCAAAAATATTCCAGATTTTAACAATGTATTTATTATTTTTTTATATTCAGACTTTTATGCCGTCAACTTACAAATCATGATTATCAAATGTTCTTATGTAATGTATATCTACAATATTTTAGTACTGACTTTAAACTAAACCACCACAAAAAGCAGTGCAGCAGGATTGTGACAAAAATTCCTGATCCGGGAAACAACAAAGTAAACTTTCAACAGTTCAAAAACAAGTTAGATGTACCGTTCGTCGTACCGGAAAACATTAAGAACTCGGAATCAGTGAAAACTGTACAAACTCATAAGCCGTGTGCATTTAGTAATCAAATTAAATGTTCATTTAAGAATAGTTTAGATAAATTTAGATTGTATACGGGTGTAGACGCACGTTCTATATTCATAAATAATTTGGTTAGCGATGCAAAATAAATTTACAATAACTATTTGCAGAACGTTATACCAATGAATTTCCTCACACCGCACAATGGTCCGTCGAAAAATGAAACAAATGAACCGAACAAAAATGAAAACAGTTAGTTAGTTAACGCCGAATTACGAATTAAAAGTCCAAATAAGAAGGAACTGCAACTTCTTTAATATATATGTATCTATTTTTTTGTAGGTACAGCTGTTCAAAGTTGACGAATATGATATTAAACTAATTAAACATGAATTAAGCGCTCGTAAGTGTTTTTAAGATAATTTGGCAAAATTACATTTTTGGTTTCAACTATGTAATGTAGAACATTTTAAATTCAGAAATAACTCAGTTAAATGAATTTTTAGTTTTTTTTTTAATTTATGAAATTGTAAAAGTTTTAGGGCAATTTCTGGAGTCCGGGGAAAATTAGTTCCTGCAAGTCCGTGAAATGTTATTGCTGTTTCTGTAACAATAAACCTTAATTTATCCGGAAGAACCAAAAACTCTTCCGACTTTTTCCGATTCTTGAAAATATTAAATTTTTTCTAAGCGTCCAAAACGCAGTTTGTTTTCCTAATATTGCATATTTAGTAGTACACGCAAATCAAGATAAGTAGAATTGTTATTGTACAATTTTTTTATTTGCCTGCATATATTTCTTTTTGTTTATTAGTTATGCCCCACCCAATTTTCATGCATTTCGCCATCAAAAATTACCTACAAAATCTTAGACTCCCACGTGTGGGGCATTTAATAGTTAGTGAGGCCATCTTACTCTTTTTACTCGTTTAACTTACCAACTTCGGTTAACAAGCGCGATTAAAGTGGGTTATAATTAAAATGAAAATAATGTATTTTAAAATTTTAAATAATGAATTGGTTGGCCTGTGGATTTCCACAGAAACTAATAAAAGAATATCTGAAATATATTCTTTTATTGTGTCAAAAATCGGAGACCGAGAATTCGATTCAAAGTTGTTGAGGTCTAAGGTTTACAAATTTCATAGCATTAAATAGAAAGACTGGAAGCTTTGCACTCTTCTTGGCTACAGTGGACAATGTTTTCTATGGAAGAGGAAGATATTGATAATGTAAGAGAATCATATTACTATTATGCAATGCAAATATCTCTAACTATTCTCATTTATAGCAGCCTAGCACGAGCACAGGGAAACGTGGCAGACCTGAAGTTAATTTTTTGGAAGCTTCAAGAAGAACAAAAATGCGTACCGTGGAGAAATTATTAAATGAACGCGATGCTGATGAGATAGCCTTCGCTTTTGAGAACATAAAATCTCAGAGTGGTGCTGATGAATGCAAAAAACCTTGAAGCCAAGTAAAGCCCTTGCCTTATACCTAGATTTAAATTTGTCGGAAGCAAAATATAAAGTACTGCGGAAAGTTTTGAACAACTTACAGCACGATTGTTTCCCCAGCTTTCATACCTTGCGAGGTTTAAAAAAGGAACTAATTCCTGATATTACTGCAACAGAGATATCAGCACAAGTTTGTTTGAAGCATTTCATGCGAGTCACAGTGAAGAGCATCTCTAGTCTCTGTTCAAGTATGGAGTTTTGTAGAAACTTTTCTCTTATCTGTAAATGGGGAATGGACGGTAGTTCGGGCCACAGCCAATAAAAACAAAGATTTTCTTCGAGTGACTTATCCGATGAATTCATGTTTATTATTGCATTTGTGCCACAAGTATTGACATAGCTTTTATGATTGCGATTACGTAATCATGGTGTTTACTATATTTGCAAAATAATTCATTCGTCCACCAAGAAGGAAGTGTGGGTGAATAAAACACCGTCATCTACAATATTTTGTAGAGTTGTGAAATTTATCCATACCAAGGAAAACGAGGACTTGGTTCTTAAGGAATATGAAGAAAAAAACAAGAGATTTGGAATGTGATGTATTTCAAACCAATGGTAAAGTTGCCGAAGTGTCATAAGAAATGCACTCTACCATGATTAACTGTTTTGTCAAATACGAGCTCCGGCAGCAGATGCTTCATATGCAAAGCTAGTCCGACTGAAATGAATCAAATTGTACAAGGAGCAAGCGGCAACTCTGAGTACTTTAAGTTTGGGTTATCAATTCTTTATTGGTATATTCGATTTTTGGAATGATTGCTTCATATAGCAAATCGTCTCCCATTTAAATCATTGCAAGTACGAGATGTAAATAGAGCTGCATTTTTAGAAAATAAAGCCCGAATTCAGAGGGAATTTAGGGAAAAAACTGGCTTAATAGTTGACCAAGTAAAACAAGGCTTTGGAACAACAAATGACGGGAATAATGCACTCAGGTTTTTTTCAGAAGTCGACGTATCAGCAGATATCACAAAAATCGACAAGCACCTCATTTATAACTTCTCAATTATATTACGGTGTTATCTAGCGGTAAATCTATAAAAACCCACGAGTTCGGCGAGCTCTTGGAAGCAATAAGAGATTTATGTCTGCAAAATTATAGCTGGTACTACATGCCTAGCTCGGTACATAAAGTACTGATCCACGGATGCGACGTTATCAAGTTTTTTGACTTACCAATTGGTAAATTTAATATAATTGGTAAATTTAATAAATTGAAATCACTCATACATCTCATTGTGTAAATCTAACTTTATTGTAGGAAGTTTATCGGAGGAAGCACTAGAATCAACCCATAAAAGCGTTCGCAAAAATCATTTAGAGCACACTAGAAAAACGGGACGAGAAGACACAAACAAAGACCTTTTACGGCACCTTCTTCTGACGTCGGATCCTTTAATTGCTAGTAAAAGAAATATTACAAGCAAAAAAAAGAAATCCGACGACAAATTAATCGATTATTATGTTTTGAAACCAGGAACTCAGGTTGAAGCCAATGAGGACTTGTATTCGTCAATACAAAATCCTTCCGAAGATAACTCCGAAAGCGAAAATCAAAATGAAAAAATTTTTGTGACCAATTTATTTTAATTAGTGAATAAATAAATGAAATAAAAAGAAAATAATTTTATAAATTCACTAGAAATTTCAGTATGAAAATAAAGAAAACTGCCATTGGCTAATATTTGGCCAGTATTTGGAGCTTAATAATTTTAAACTTTCTCCATTTTTTGCATTTTTGATATATGATTTGACCTCAGGCGTATTTAAAATTAAAGATTTATGCAAAATTTGCCGGATTTTTTAGCCCATATGCAAAATTTTCTCCTACCAATCATATGCACCCCAAACTCCTGTAAAACCGTTCAAAAATGCTCATTTTTGAAAAAACTATGAGATTCACAAAAAACTGACTCATTTTTTAAATCACCGTACTCATTTTAATTTAAAAACCAAGTTTCATTACAATCGGACCACTATTCTATTTTTTGATTATTATCATTTGTATGGAGACGAAGTACTGTGCACCGGTTGAACTAACAATTCAAAACACAGTCAATAGCTGTCATATTTGCTAAAAACCTTAAGGAGTTAATAGGGTGGCAGATCATTGCCATTTAACTGGTAAATATCGTGGCCAAGCACACAATGATTGAAACTTCAATTTTAAAATTGCCAAATTTATTCCAATCTTTTTTCATAACCTTTCGTCCTACGTTTGTGATTTGTTTATTAAAGAAATTTCATCGATTCCCTGAAAAATAAGCGTAGTACCAATAAATAAGGAAATATATATTTCAGTTTCTAAACATATACATTTTGATGATGGCAATAGGATTGAGTTAAGATTTTTAGATTCATTTAGATTTATGGCTTCTAGTTTAGCAATCTTGGCCAATAATTTATATAACACAGATTACCATGTTTTACGTTCTACGTTTATTGATGAAGAAGAATTCAATCTTATGAAGAGAAATGGTATATTCACATATGATTATTTCGATTCTATTGATCGTCTTCAAGACAAATGTTTACCACAAAGAGAGAAGTTCTTTAACAAACTCAAGAATGAAGAATGTTCTATTGCAGATTACGATCATACGCAAAAAGTGTTGAGTACTTTTAATTGTTGTAATTTTAACGACTACTTGGAGCTTTATCTCAAAACAGATGTTTTATTGTTAACTGATGTTTTTGAAAATTTTAGAAAAGTATGTAAGTCTATTTACAATTTAGATCCTTGTCAGTATTATACAGCACAAGGTCTATCTTGGGGTGCCATGTTAAAATATACTAACATTGAATCGGATCTCTTAACTGACATTGATATGGTTAAATTCATTCAAAGCGGGATAAGAGAAGGCATATGTTAGTGCTCAAAGCGCCATGGTAAAGCAAACAATAGATATATGAGTGATTTCGATAATGAAAAACCATCAAATTATCTCATGTATTTGATGCAAATAATTTATATGGTTGGGCTATGTCTCACTATTTACCTGAGGGAAAATTTGAATGGGTTGAAAATATTGATTCCTTTAATTTAGGTGACCATCCCGAATCTGATCTGAATCTGATGAAGGATTTATTTTAGAAGAAGATTTAGATATTCCTTTTGATACCGTTTTGTCCGGAAAACAAAAAAAGTCCCGCAGATAAACACCAAAAACTTTTATAGATTTAACTAATAAAAGAAACTAAGTTACACATTTTTTTTTTATTTAAAACAATGTTTAAGAAATGGCCTCAAGCTTAAGAAAGTACATAGAATATTGAATATAATAGAATATTCAAACAATCTGCCTGGCTCAAGAAATACATCGATTTAAATACATTCCATAAAACTCAAGCTAAAAACGATTTCGAAAAGAATTTTTTCAAATTACTAAACAATGCTGTCAACGGTAAAACCATGGAAAATGTAGATAAAAGCAAAGATGTAAAAATTGTATGTCAGTGGGAAAGTGTTGGAAACAGATTGGGAGCTAGAAGTCTAATTACAAAACCGAATTTTCATAGCTCTATAAGGTTTACCGATAATATGGCAGCTATCCAACTGCATAGAGTACATATCGGATATGATAACCTACTCCTGTAGGGTTTGCAGTTCTCGACTGGTCTAAGAGCAAAATGTCCGATTTTCATTATGAATATATGATCCTAAAATATAAAGAAAACTTGAGTTTGCGCTAAAAAACCGAAGGAGTTAAAAAATCCGCATTGACAAACTTTAGTATTGTTGATTATAGAAGGTGCTTTTTAGAAAAAAAGATATATTCAGACAAAATGTATTCATTTAGATTT
This sequence comes from Coremacera marginata, assembly GCA_914767935.1. Lineage (NCBI taxonomy): Eukaryota > Metazoa > Arthropoda > Insecta > Diptera > Sciomyzidae > Coremacera > Coremacera marginata. The sequence continues at coordinate 96,687,843 of OU612044.1, read as the reverse complement.
AAAATCCATTAAATATATACTAGAGACATTTATAAAATAGTGTTAAACTTAGATGATAAGAGATGTATATTGCAAGGTGGTGTTGACACCCTTGCGTGGGTACACTATAAAATAAATGAGTTAATAAGAAAAACTTGGAAAAATTTAAAGATATATATATATTATATTAATAATAATAATAATAATAATAATAATAATAATAATAATAATAATAATAATAATAATAAAAAGAAAACCAATGTTTATATATATAAAATACAATACAAATGAGTTTTTTATTATTTTTTTTCAGGTTGACTTTTTTCAATTAAGAATTTAAAACATAAATGTTCACAATTTATTGTATTAAAATTTTGATATTAATAATAATTATAACTAATGTTTTTTCCCAGATTTTATTAGTTGTTTTGGTGGTTGCAAGTTTCCAAAGCTATCAAAATATTCAGTTTGATTGTTAGTGTTTTTCCAGTATGCTACCCAATATGTGCCAGAACCCTTTGAAGTATTCAGATTAACTATTCCACATTCTCTTTTAAACGGCCTACTTGGAAGAGTGTCACACATAAACACATCTCTAAAATTTGGAATATGTTTTAAATATTGTCTCAAGTCGACATCGGAAAGGGCTTTTTTAGGTAGCTTCATTAAAAATTTTGATGGTGTTGATGTCATTGATGATGCGGTTATATCACTGGACAACGTACAACCAAACACAGTATTTATATTTGATGATGTAGCGAGGAACAAAATCATATTCGCTTTTACTTTTGCATGGGTCGTCACAAAGACGTAGATAGTTTTTATTTATGTCAAACTTATACACATATTCCAAAACACTTGATTCGTGATAATGCAAATATGATTAAAATGTTCAAGCAGGATGATATGAATATAAGACACATTTTTAGTGATCATGTTGATGCTGATATGTCTTTCAAAACATTGCATAAGCTATGCTCCAAGTGTTGGAGGGGAAAAATATGGCTTTCTAGTTATCAACAAAGATGATACCATAAATAATGGTCGCTATAGAAAAGGATTTGACGTATTTAAGAGACTATGAAAGAAATCAGTATAGATATTTTAAAATCAGTTTAACAACATCAACTGAACTGATTACATCACAACTATTATAGGTTTAACTGATACCACTAAACAGATAACTACTAAACTGACCTGTATTGTTAAACAGCTTACTGCTAAACTGATCTGTACTGTTAAACAGCTAACTGCCAAACTGGTTTGTACTGTTAAACAGCTAACTGCTAAACTGGTCTGTAATGTTAAACAGCTAACTGCTAAACTTATCTGTACTGTTGGGAGAGTTTCTGGTTGGTAAAAATTTTTCTTTAGTAGGTAATAAGTTGTTCGTATACGCATTTTAAAAATAAATGAATACACATTTTTAGAGCTTAGATATTTGAATGTTGGCAGCGTTTAGTTCACTTTGAATTGAGTGAACTGCGCATACAGTTTTGAAAAGTAGTTTTGATAAAAATTTTATTTGTGCTAAAGACTATGGATAGAAAAAGTAATATAAATAAAAAGAAGAGAAACACTAGTAGCAATCGAAAAACTCGTCACTTGAAACGCCAGTTTCGCGATAACCAACACGAAAGAGATGAGGACACTGAATTCACAAATACAGGGTTGTCAATATTCGAAGCGCCCATCTGGCAACACTGTAACTTTCCGCAGTGATGTCAAATCGACTAATGACATACCGCGTTTGAAGCGTCATTCCAAGCAAATGTTTACAATGGAACAGTACACGCCACGCGAACGCTCTAAAATTGTTGAAATTTACATTCAACAAAACAAGTCAATAGTGAAAACTCAACGTGCTTTCAAAAAACTAAATAAAGTGAAAAGTGCGCCTTCCAAGAAAACAATTTATCGTTTGTATGAAACTGAAAATCCACAAGAGATTCAAGAGGTACCTCTTCACGATGCAAAAGTCACTGTTTGGTGCGGCGTTTGTGCTAAAATGCTCATTGGGCCGTTCTTTTTCGAAGATGATAATGGCCACAGAGTTACTGTCAATCAGGAACAGAGTTACTGTTAGAGAGTTACTGTTATCGCGATATGATAAACAATTTTTTCATGCCAATCGTTCGTCGAAAGCGTATCAGGCACTGCTGGTTTCAACAAGACGGCGCGCCACCACACACAAGCCGCACTACAATCGATTTTTTGAAGCAATTGTTCCCTGGCCGTTTGATGTCAAAAAATGGTGATTTCGATTGGCCGCCAAGATCACCAGATTTAACGCCTCCAGACTTCTTTTTGTGGGGTTATTTGAAATCAAAGGTTTACGTCAACAAGCCAAAGACCCTAGAAGAGCTGAAAACCAACATCCGTCAAGAAATAACCGCCATTCCCATCGAAATGTTGAAGAAAACCATGGAGGAAAATGCTGCAAAACGGGCACAATATGTCGTAGAGGCCAATGGCGACCATTTACGAGATATCATATTCAAGAAATGAAGTAAGCAAATCTACTTGAACCCAATTAAATGATATCATGACGAACAGACAAAAAATTGTAGTTTCTTTGATTTATTTAAAAATAAAATGGGCGCTTCGAATATGGACAACCCTGTACATCGGCAAAGAAATTTAAAAATAATGAAAACAAAAACATAAGCATTTACAACAAAACGGAGAATTGCATTTTGGAGTTTTATACAGTTTTCTCAAAGAACGTTTGAAAAGGTCCGAAGCCAGAGCTCTGGCTGCATCAAAATAAGGTAGAACTGCCCGAAGAGCACAAAGAGCCGATGAATCCTAATTTTTTGAAGAAGAGGAATGAGTTCTTTATGGGGCTAGCATTGAAGATTGATATATGTAAGTATTTCACAAAAAAAAAAAATGTTTTATTGCCTAAAAATTTTTTTAAAAATAAAAGTTTTTTCAAAATCACGTTTTTGACCGATTGATGACACTGAACCGATTTTGATGAAACAGCAATCGACGCAGAATTATCGAATTTCTAAAACTGCATGCTCAAATTTTACATTTCAATTTTTTTTTTTATAAAAAATAACTTCAAACTTAAACGAGTTTGTCTCGAAACCACGTTTTTCGAGCTTGCGGCCCAGATTGCGCCAGTAGTTATAAACCGATTTTGGTGCAATAAAATTCAATCGACTCAGAATTGTCACCATTCTGGTCCCTACCTCAATCATAATTTTCAAGAATTTACTATTATATATTACTATATAAAATATATATATAAAATATATACTATATAATATTACTATTTTTTTTTTTTACACTTAACTACAAAAAAAAAGACCCAAAATCGGTTTTTCATTTTTCAATGGTCGCCATTTTGTAAAAAATAATCGCAAAACTATGATTGAGGTAGGGACCAGAGTTTCATCTGTACTGAATCTAACGCCGTTTACTTTTTTCATTCAGATGATACGAAGTCGTGTTATCCGTGACGCAAGCAGCATACCTCTTTTTCGACGCCCAACTTTGAAGGCCGACAAGTTTTTGAACAGCCCTCGTACAAAGGAAAAAATATTTTATTTAATTTAATATGTTCTTATTCCATTACAAAAAAGAGAATTGAAATAACTCTGCGTTTTCAAATAAGAAGTTTTTCAAAGAGGGTCCAAAAACAGCCTTCCAACCAGGAATACTCCCTTAAATTGCTACATGCTGAACTGGACTATTTTAGACTATCAAACTCTATTCAACTATCTTATACTCCAGGCCCGTAGCCAAGATTTACCTTAGGAGGGGGTTTTAATAAAACATCTATAAGTAGATACCAGTAATAACTAAAAGAAAGGATATGAAAATTTTTAAGCAAATCTGTTTTCTTTTAAGACTATTTGTGAATATGCCTGCTTTTAAATGACCATAAGATAGATAAGATAGATGAGATAAAGGCTGCTCTAAACAAGCACACCTTGCCTCGCGGAGAGGCGCGAATTTGGATGTGGATTCGTTGTTAGCCGGAAACTACGCCACCTTGTTTCCCGGTTCACACCTGTGAACAAAAGATTGGTCACGATCCATCAGCCTTATTTGCGCGCACTCCCCGACGGAGGAAAATTACGAAGCCGTCAAAGACGCTTTCTACGCTAGTCTTGAGGACGTATACGACCACCTTCCGGCCCATGACGAGAAAATAGTCCTCGGCGATTTTAATGCGAAAGTCGGAAGGGAAGGCATCTTTGGCCCCACTGTCAGTCAGTTCAGTCTTCATGAGACCTCCACGAACAACGGTCTAAGTAGCAGATTTAAGCACCTCGACATCCACAAGGCCACCTGTCTGTCCCCGGATCAAAAAACGCGAAACCAAATTGATCATGTTGTAATCGACGGAAGGCATGCCTCTAGTGTTCTAGATGTCTTGTTGCAGCCAAGATCCGCATGCGATTATGCAATGCGAAGAACATACGCACAGGAATACAAAGAAAGCTAGATGTCGCTAAGCTGCAATTACATCGGACTGCCGAAGCCTACTCCGCTCAACTCTCGGTTAAGGTCAACCAACCAACCTCTGGACCCGACGACGCCGGCGGACTTTGGGCGCATATATCCCACTCCATGCGCACTGCCGCTGAAGAGTCATTGGTTTCCGGCGCCCGCAACCTCGGAACCAATGGTATGATCAGGACTGTCGCATTGCGACTGCAGTAAAAAACGCCGCATATAAAAAAACGCTGCAGTCAGCTGCAACGCGAGCCGTGCGAGAAAACTACCGCGAAAAGAGGAAGGAAGAAGGGCGCCTTTTCAGACGCAAGAAAAGAGAGCAGGAAAAGCGTGAGCGTGAGGAACTAGAGGTATACCAGGACAAGAAGGATGCACGAAAATTCTATCAACAGGTTAAGCGTCTAACCCAAGGTTTCAAGACCGGAGCATCCACTTGTAGAGACGAAAATGGAGATCTGAATACAGATACGCAGTGTGTGCTGAGAATGTGGAGACGGCACTTCTCCAATTTACTTACTGGCGACGATTCCACCAATGCCGCCCATGGAGAGCGCAGTTCAGAGCCACCAATCAATGATGACGGAGTGGAAGTACCACCACCTAGCCATGAAGAGGTTCGAGTTGCTATCCAACGACTCAAAAACAATAAAGCAGCGGGTGCTGACGGCCTGTCAGCTGAATTGTTTAAAACCGGCGGCGATGAATTGATAAGGCGCATGCATCAGCTCATCAGCAAAATATGGCTAGAAGAAAGCATGCCCGACGATTGGAACCTCAGCGTACTGTGCCCTATACTTAAGAAAGGAGACCCAACAATCTGCGCAAGTTATAGAGGTATCAGTCTTATTTCCATCGCATATAAGGTTCTCTCAAGCGAACTGTGTGAAAGATTAAAGCCGATTACAAAAACACTGATTGGACCTTATCAGTGTGTCTTTCGACTTGGTAAGTCCAACATAGACCAGATTTTCAAGCTACGACAAATCCTGGAGAAAACCCACGAAAATCAAATTGACACACACCATCTCTTTGTCGATTCTAAGCTGCGTTCGATAGCCCGAGAAGGGATTGCCTATACGCAACAATGTCTGAGTTCGGTATACCTGCAAAGCTGATTAGACTTTGCAGAATGACGTTGAGCAACACACGCAGCTCCGTCAAGGTAGGAAATGACCTCTCCGAAACCTTCAATACCGAAAGAGGTTTCAGGCAAGGCGATCCACTGTCTTGCGATCTCTTTAACATCATCATGGAGGGGATCGTACGAAAGGCCGGTGTGCATCGTAATGGCACCATTTTCTACAAAGGCGTCCAGCTCCTTACGTACGCTGATGATATTGATATTGTCGGCAGAACCAAGAGAGATGTTACCGCTGCTTTCGCCGCTATCGAAAAGGAATCAGCCAAAGTGGGTTTGACGATAAATGAGGGCAAAACAAAGTATATACTGTCTACAAACAAGGGAGCGCGGCGTTTAGACTCCCACGTTTCATCCGGCAGCTATAACTTTGAAGTAGTCAAGGAGTTCGTTTACCTTGGCACCGCCATTAATACCAAAAACGAAATCAGCCTGGAGATAAAGCGAAGAACAATAATTGCTAATAGGTGCTACTACGGGCTCAGTAAGCAACTAAGTTCCAGAGCCCTCTCTCGATCGACAAAACTAACATTTACAAGACGCTCGTTCTACCTGTGCTGCTGTATGGCGCTGAGGCATGGTTACTTTCGCAAACTGACGCAGCCGCTCTGGGGGTGTTCGAGAAAAAAGTTCTTCGCAAAATCTTCGGTCCTGTTCGAGTCGGTGATGACTATCGCATCCGAATGAACCACGAGCTGTATGAGCTCTACGATGACATTGACGTAGTTCGGCGTATAACTGTGCAGCGACTACACTGGCTGGGTCATGTCCATCGTATGGACGACGAAGCTCCAGCGAAAAAGGTGCTCGAGGCGAGGGTCGCTGGTCAACGACGACGAGGGAGACCATGCCTCCGATGGATGGAACAGGCTGAGGAAGCCCTAACCGCACTTGGTGTATCCGATTGGAGAAGGCGCGCGCAAAGCAGAGGAGCCTGGCGAGAACTGATGAGGTCGGCTGAAACCCGGACACGGGTTGTTACGACCATCTAAGTAAGTAAGTAAGTAATAATAAAAATAAGTTAAATTTTAAAAAGTATTTTGATGGGTCTTTTGATGATGATAATAAGGCTAATAAAGTTGCTACCAGTACACCGTTTAAAAAGAGTAAGCTTGATTATAAAACACTATTAGTAACGCTCCGAAAATCGGGTGTACTTAACTACTTCGCTTTGAAAATAACATTTTCTCAATCACATAAGAGCGAGTTTGTGTCTTAAGTCTTTTTGCCATTTTTCAACTTTAAACGCTCATATCTGCTCTACGCTACCACTTATCAAAAATCCAATAATTTACTGCTAACATACATCTCACGAGACCTTTCTAATGACATATCAAGTGTTGCTGTACCGTTCGTAGATTTGCTGGAATAAGGGGACCCTTACCGGAATAAATATATAGATTTTCTGCGATCTTTAAAACCAAGAAAATCGAGAAGAGTTCGTCTGCGTTTAAATCATTTGACGTCGTTAATGATGATGATGATGATGATGATTATTATTATGATATGTCACCAATAATAATGCTGATGATTATGATGATACTGATATGGAAAATGATGAAAATGATACCCCCATAGCATTATCTAAAGATCAAAGTATTCAATATGATTTATCGAAAGTGGATTTAAATAAATTTGATAAAACCTACGGGCCACATAAGGATAAAAACCAGATACGGAGACTGAGTAATGAACCCATTATTCTTATCGCATCTTATATTTCTATCAACTTCAAAGGCACTTCAAAATGGCCTTTTACATCGGGTTTATACAAGCTTTTAGTTTAGAAGAATCCAAACAGATAAAATAAAACTGATTTAAATATTTATAAATAAATATTGGAGATGACTATTATTATTATTATTTATTTGAATGCTAAGCACATATGACTTTACAGCAATTAATATTAGACAAAATTAATAGAATTTATATAATAAATAGGCAATAATAATAATAATATAATAATATAAAATAATAATATAATAATATAAAAATATAAAATTGTCAGGCTTTCAGGTATATACAGTTGCAATCAGGTTCGCTTCTTAGTGAATAGAATGTATATAAACGAAATAATAACATTAATGGACAAATTAAAGGAAATCGTTCAAAAAAATGTACAAGGATTATTGCAAAACTTTTCAAAGAAAGAGAAAAACATCGGGGAAAAGGTTTAATGAAGTTGAACTTCATAAGGTTGAAAAAACCTTATTATATATACTGGGATGATCCTAAAGAACTGGTTAATAGATTACTTTTTTTGATTTCATCATCATCAGCGGGTCACTGAAATCATAACAATGAAATAGTTGCAGTTATTGAAGAATTGAGAGAAGCAAAGGTTACACTGTGGAACAAATTCAGATTAGCAAAAGTTAGGTCGATTCTGAGAGTGAGGGGTGAAAATAGAGGCTAAATTAGAAGACCCTTATCGCGGCGTTTGTTTATGTTAGTTCGAATTTTTTTTTTAATCAACCTTCGAACTTTGCAGTCAAATGCCGATTTTCAGCATATTGTTTATATGGTTTTTTTGGCTATAACTCGTCGACAAATTGATATTTTTTCAATCTCTAAAAGCCAAATTATTGCTAGAGTTGCCTGTGCAACAATTAGTTTTTTAAAAAATTGATTTAGAAAATTTTTGTGGTGCTTATGAAGCAAAATGTTGGAAAAATTATTTTTTTTCAAGCTTTTAGAAAATATTTTCCACAAAACTAAGTCTTTTTTGCTTTCTGTTTGATCTATAATACGCTTCTCAGATTCTTCAATAAAATCTAGGAATTCAAAATATGCACACTCTATAGTTACCTTATTTCAAATGGAAGCGCAGTTTGGTGATAACGTTCGCCTTGCTCATCAGATTCAGTTGGCAACTGTTGAGCGAGTTGATCAAGATGCTGATGCAAGAGATGAATTTTGTACGACATATTAACCCCAATTTCATCGAAAGCTGTCAACATGTTTGCAACAGATTGCCTGTAGTTGTCTTTGCGATCTTTACCCAAAAGTCCTTTAATGACTGCTTTCAGTGCGAGCCATGCATTTAATTCTCGGTCTGTCAGAACTTGGTCAAAATCTTGACGACTCATTAGTTTCCGTATGTCGGGACCATTAACAACCACTTCCTGAATTTTGGCATTACTTAGTCTTAGGAAAATGTCTTTTAAGCGGTTGAATACTGCTGATCTTTTTGCGATACATTTCAAAAAATTTTTAGCAATGCCAAGTTTTAGTTAACCCTATCGTCTCCATTAACTTTTCAATATCGTTGCAATAAGCGAAATTTTTTGCATCATTCACATTGAAGAACTTTTCTAGCTCTTTTTGGCGTTTTCGATATGCTGTTACTTTGGTACCTTTCGCCAGCAAATTATTTCCTTTCAAAAATGAAGCCATTAGTTCTGATTTTTTCTGAGTCAAACACAAATTTGCAACAATTCCATCCAATTGGTTTTGTGTGACTAGGATTGGGTCCTTTGATGTTTCATAGGATGTACCTTCACCAGGGTCGTATTCTGAGAAGAAATCCATGGATGTAGCAGCGGCGGTTGTAGTACTGATATCTGTTTGAAGATCAATACTTCGGTATGTTGGTACTTTAACGAATTCTGAGTGCGGTAATGGTAATTGGGCACTTGGCACTGCTACATAAGTTTTATTCTTTGCTTTCCTTCTATTCAAAGTTTTATGGTTGATAGGTAGGTAGGTTGAAGCGGCTGTCTCCCCTGAGACACACTTAGGCCAATAAGGCCCATTGTGATACCATGGGTTAATTTCCCTCTCTATTTAAACCAGTTTGAGCTGTTGACAAAGCCAAGGATTCGGTAGACCGAAGTTTCTGAGAGATCATCGAGATCTCTATAGAACCATTTACCTAAGTGAAGGTGGCGATTTTTAGCTAGCGCTGGGCAAGTACAGAGAAGATGTTTTGTAGATTCCTCTTCCTCCTCATTTCTGCAGCTTCTACAGAAGTCGTTGTGGAGGATGTTCAATCTTCGTGCATGATTACATATTAAGCAGTGTCCTGTTAAGACACCTATCGTAGTACTGATTTAATCCCTTCTCAGAGCGATCAGTTCTTTTGAGCGTTTTAGGGTGATTTTTGGCCAAACCTGACGCGCTGTATGACAAGTGCTACCCGTTGACCATCTATCGTTGGCTTTGTTTAGGGATAGCTCATTTGTGAGTAGTTTACATGTGGTGAGGGATATACCAATAATTTCTTCTCTCATCGAGAGTTGTTTGGTTGTTCCGGTGCGAGGGAGTTCATCTGCTTTGCAGTTTCCTAGAAAGTCTCTATGTCCGGGAATCCAGCATAGGTGTATTTTGAGCTGCTCTGCCATCTCATTTAGGGATCTGCGGCAGCGAATTACTGTTTTAGATGTTGTTTCAACAGATTCTAGGGCTTTCAAGGCGGCTTGACTGTCCGATAGTATGTAGATATCCTTGGAGGATATTGCATTCATCTGAAGCCAAGTTACTGCTTCATGTATTGCGACTACTTCCGCTTGGAAGACACTGCAATGGTCGGGCAGCCTGAAGGCTAGATTAATGTTCAATGTATCAGAGTAGACTCCTCCTCCCACCCTGCACTCTAGTTTTGATCCATCTGAGTAGATTCTGATGACATTGTTTGGTGGAAGGTTTCCAACCGCCCACTCATCGCGGGAGGGGATGGATACATCAAATTTCCTGTCAAAGAAAAGTTTTTGTGTGATATAGTCTACAGATTTGGGTATCGGAGGAAGGAACTTCCTAATGCTAGAGTGTCCAGATTTGCCCTCTCTCCATTGAGAGGTGGCCATTAGACGGATGGATATATTGGTAGCCATCTGTTTTACTAGGATATCAAGTGGTATAAGGTGGAGCATAGTATGTAATGCATCTGTAGGAGTGGTTTTTAATGCTCCACTGATGCAGAGCTCAGCTGATCTTTGAACTTTGCGGAGTATGTTGAGGTGTGGTTGTTTGTCTAGTGCTTGCGACCAGACAATTGCACCATATAGCAATATTGGCCTTCCTACTGCCGTGTAAAGCCAGTGAGTAACACTTGGCTGTAAACCCCATTTGTTACCCACTGCCCTCTTACATGAGTAGAGGGCTATATTAGCTTTTTTGGCTCTCTCGAGCAGATTGGGTTTCCAGTTTAATTTTCTATCCAGGATAAGGCCCAGATATTTCGCTTGATCTGAGAAGCTAAGTCTTATGTTTCCCCGTTTTGGAGGACTGATAGTTGGTAGATTGTGTTTTCTTGTGAAAATCACTAAATCCGTTTTTTCAGGGTTGACGCTGAGTCCATAGCTATTAACCCATTGTATGAGAGTATTAAGGCCGTTTTGCATAATATCTCGAAGTGTGGATATATATTTTCCGGAAGTGACAATAGCAATGTCGTCTGCATAAGATATCACCCTGCACCCCTCATGTTCCAGTTTCTCCAGCAGTTTATTAACTGCTAGGTTCCAGAGTAGAGGCGAGAGAACCCCTCCTTGAGGAGTTCCCCTTGGTACAGATCTTAGCGTGGATGCCACACCGAGATTTGCACTTATAATCCTGCCTACTAGCATTTGATTTATAAGTGCTCCCAGCGTGGCATCCACCCCAAGCTCCGTTAGTGCATTAGTGATAGCCTCTGCTTTGACGTTGTTAAAGGCACCTTCTATATCAATAAAAGCTATCATTGTATATTCCTTTTGAAGAAGAGATTTTTCAATGATGGAGACTATGGAGTGGAGAGCTGTTTTCACGGATTTGCCTTTGGTGTAAGCGTGTTGTGCCGATGACAGAGGTTTTTCTACTATCTTTTGTCTCAAGTGGATTTCTATTAATCTCTCGAGAGTTTTTAGCAGAAAGGATGAGAGACTAATTGGTCGAAGGTCTTTTGGGCTTACGTGTGAGCTTTTGCCCGCCTTCGGTATGAAAACTACCCTCACATGCCGCCAAGGTGTGGGGATGTGATTCAGGTCTAGGCAGCCTTGGAAGATCATCATAAGCCATTGCTTTATGATATCATAAGCTTTTTGTAATTCTATGGGGGGCCATGCCGTCTGGTCCAGGTGACTTAAACTGTTTGAAGCTTTCAATTGCCCATTTGAGCTTTGGTTGTGAGATAAGATCGTGGGAGTTGTTGACAGTGGGTGCATATTCCTCCTGGGTTGGAGTATTACCTATTTCTGAACAACCAGGGAAGTGAGTTTCTACTAAAATTTTAAGAGATACTTCACTGTTGGTGGTCCATGTTCCGTCTTCTTTCTTCAAGAAGCTTTGGTTGGGAGGACTAATATTTAGAATTTTTCTAAGCCTTGACGCCTCGGAGGTTTGTGTTATATTTTCACAGAAGGTTCTCCAGGACGGCCTTTGTGCTTTCCGTAATTCTTTCTTATATTCATTAAGAGCCATTTTGTAGTTGGTCCATGCATCGATAGACCCAGTGACTTTAGCTTTGTTGAAGAGTTTTCTGCTCTTATTTGGGAGCTCTTCAAGTCCGGTCTTCCACCAAGGTGGCTTTTGTTTCCCCTTTGGTGTTTTGAGCGGACACGCGATATCTAGAGCTTTGTTCATGGACACAGTTAGATTAACAACCAGGTTGTCCAGGGATTTTTTACAGGTAGGACGATTCAGTAGTCCATATGCGAGATTTTAAATTAATAATAAATTAAAACAAAATCTATATAATAAAAAAAAATTGTTTCGAGTGCATCTATGTAGAGACCCCAATTGACTTGTTTAAGATTACGAAAGCTACGTGATCTCGGAGCAAAGTCATCGATGTCAAAGAGAATATACCTATGATCGGAAAAGGAATGTTCTTTTGAAACTCTCCAGTTTCTAATCCTGTCAGATATATGGTGAGAGGCAAGTGTAATATCTAAGACTTCCTGCCTATTACATATAATGAAGGTGGGTTCATTGCCTACATTACTTAAAATAAGATTGGTTTTATGGTTGATACATCCATAGCAATTTTCTTCTTGATGCGGGCTGTTGTCTAACCACATCATTTGTATACCAAAAGGCACAGCCTTCTTCTTTTCACTTTTCCATTGCATAAGAGTTGAATAGCAATTAAAGCAAACTTTAATTTAATTCAATTTAATTTAAAACAGGGGCATAGTTTACGTCAGTGATAAACTCTTGCGAGAAATATTGTTAATAGGCTTCCAAGAAAAAAATCACTCGCATTGCCACATTTTTCATCGCTTGCTATGAAACGTCCACAAACATTACAAAAATGGTCCATTTTACATTTTAGGTCCGACATTTTCAATACAATATATATTATACAATGTTTGCTTTGTTATTTTTATGAAACCGATGCACTTAACTTAGATTACTCACAAAATTAAATAAGGTCCAAAAAAAATTAATAGCGAATTTTATCACGACCGTTCGAAAATTAAAAGACATAAGCTTCGGCTGAGTTTCGAGTCTTAACTGAATCTTTATTTTTGAAATTAGTTCGCTTGTACGAAATAAAAAAAATCGCTACCTGTGCGGTGGTTGAAAACAAAAAAGTTGTTTTACTAATTCCTAATTTTTGGAACTTCCCTTTTTAATTACTTCTACCTAAATCGCTATTTATTTAATGGTTTTGGGATTTTTAAGGCAAATTATCGACTAAGACCATTTTCTTTTCAAATGAAATTTATTGAAGAACTGAGAAGCATATTATAGATCAAACATAAAGCATAAAAAGACTTAGTTTTGTGGAAAATATTTTCAAAAAGTATCAAAAAAAAATAATTTTTCCAACATTTTGCTTCATAAGCATAACAAAAATTTTCTAAATCAATTTTTTAAAAAACTTTAATTGTTGCACAGGCAACTCTAACAATAATTTGGCTTTTACTTACTTACTTACTTAGCTGGTCGTAACAATCCGTGTCCGGGTTTCAACCGACCTCATCAGCTCTCGCCAGGCGCCTCTGCTTTGCGCGCGCCTTCTCCAATCGGATACACCAAGTGCGGTTAGGGCTTCCTCAGCCTGGTCCATCCATCGCGGAGGCATGGTCTCCCTCGTCGTCGTTGACCAGCAACCCTCGCCTCGAGCACCTTTTTGGCTGGAGCTTCGTCGTTCATACGATGGACATGACCCAGCCAGCGTAGTCGCTGCACAGTTATACGCCGAACTACGTCAATGTCATCGTAGAGCTCATACAGCTCGTGGTTCATTCGGATGCGATAGTCATCGCCGACTCGAACAGGACCGAAGATTTTGCGAAGAACTTTTCTCTCGAACACCCCCAGAGCGGCTGCGTCAGTTTGCGAAACTACCCATGCCTCAGCGCCATAAAGCAGCACAGGTAGAACGAGCGTCTTGTAGAGTGTTAGTTTTGTCGATCGAGAGAGGGCTCTGGAACTTAGTTGCTTACTGAGCCCGTAGTAGCACCTATTAGTAATTATTGTTCTTCGCTTTATCTCCAGGCTGATTTCGTTTTTGGTATTAATGGCGGTGCCAAGGTAAACGAACTCCTTGACTACTTCAAAGTTATAGCTGCCGGATGAATCGTGGGAGTGTAAACGCCGAGCTCCCTTGTTTGTAGACAGCATATATTTTGTTTTGCCCTCATTTATCGTCAAACCCACTTTGGCTGATTCCTTTTCGATAGCGGCGAAAGCAGCGGTAACATCTCTCTTGGTTCTGCCGACAATATCAATATCATCAGCGTACGCAAGGAGCTGGACGCCTTTGTAGAAAATGGTCCATTATGATGCACACCGGCCTTTCGTACGATCCCCTCCATGATGATGTTAAAGAGATCGCAAGACAGTGGATCGCCTTGCCTGAAACCTCTTTCGGTATTGAAGGTTTCGGAGAGGTCATTTCCTACCTTGACGGAACTGCGTGTGTTGCTCAACGTCATTCTGCAAAGTCTAATCAACTTTGCAGGTATACCGAACTCAGACATTGTTGCGTATAGGCAATCCCTTCTCGGGCTATCGAACGCAGCTTTAAAATCGACAAAGAGATGGTGTGTGTCAATTTGATTTTCGTGGGTTTTACAGATTGAAAAAATATCAATTAGTCGACTAGTCTTCTAATTTAGCGTCTATTTTCACCCCTCACTCTCAGAATCGACCTAACTTTTGCTAACCTGAATTTGTTCCACAGTGTTATTCTATAAATAGCCTATAAAATAAGAGATAATACTTATTCATAACATGCCTCTCTCAATAAGTTTGGATATTATATGGATAATGGACATCATGGAAAATACTGACAGCAGCAACAACAGAAAAAAGCGTCAAAAAGAAAACACTGGATTTCATTTAGATAGCGATCACCATTTCAACTTTAACTTGCGTAGAATAAAAAATATTGATAATCCTGTATTGGAAAACGAAAACACTGGATTCCATTTAGATAGCGATCACCATTTCAATTTTAACTTGCTTATAATAAAAATATTGATCCTTATTGGAAAACGATGCTGTTAATAAAAACTATTTGAATAGCTATTCTGAAGAAATAAAGAAGCAATTTAACATATATCTGACGGAGAAAATTAATGAGTCTGAAGTACATTTTAACAAATCAAATCAGAAAAACTTATAGAGTTAGAAACACGTCTAAGTAAACTGATACAAGATCAAAGTGTCTTACAAACTATTCTCGACGAATCACTAAAATCGGTAAAATCGCTGCTTACTTATAAAATTAATTCAACCGAACAACGTCTTTATAAAACTCTAAAAGAACATTACAATTTCTTTGATGAGAAATTAACTCGTATTAAATTTAATTCACCAACAGAAGCTCCTAAGCGAATCCAAGCTAAGATAGACGCTAATGCTTGGATCGACAAGCAATGGTGCATGAGCTTGTCGGTTGCCCAAGACTATCAAGGAAAACCGATTATTGGCGGGTTCTATGAATATGAAGTATTGAAGACTTTTTCCCTATACATATTTCATTGAAAAAATTCTTAAAACTAAGGAGCAAAGGATTTTCAAATCAACATTATTCCTGGATTAATAAAGATGAAGTTCGTTAAAAATATATTATACTTAAATACTTATCTTGCATTGTAATACCTATAGAATACTCTTAATAATAAAAAAAAAAAAATCCAATTTTCTATTGATTTCTGTTGTTTTTTAATTTTAATATTAAAGGTGTGTGACAATTGAACTAAATTGCTACCTAAACTAAATTAAGGTAAAGCAGTTAAGGTTTATTAAGGTTAATTAAGGCTAATTACAAGTAGGTTAAAGGTTAAGAAATGCCAATATTCTCTTCTCTTAAGATATGTCATTAATTTAGGAAGCATTTAGGTAGCTCGGAATTTTCCTAAATTAATATAGGAAATTCTTTGTGGTTATCAGAAATCTCTTTGGTAAGTAAATAAAATATTCGTTATTTATAAGGCATTGTATTACCTTCTCCATATTTTGTTTCTACCCGCTCTACTTTGTTGAGCTCATATGGAATGTTTTCTCTCATATCCTTAAGAGGCAAGTATTTAAGATTTGAATTTTCAAATAGATTTTTCAAATTTGTTTTCATAATTTTTGCTATAATTTTTTAAGATCGATTTTTCTCGGCAACAAAATCTGTTAGACTGATTCTAAATATTCAATCATTGATCGTTAAGGCCTTTATTCTATTCAGATATTTATTTATTTTGATTTTATTTATTTTTTTTTTTTGCAAGTATATATGAATTTATATATATATATATATCATACATGGGCATTTTCCATTACCATTAAATTTCCACTACCACTATCCACCTAGTGGTAATGCAAATTAAAATTGCATTACCATTAATATGTAGTAAATTGTAATGAATTTATTCATGGTAATGAAAAATATTTACAAAATTTAGTGTTATATCATTAAAACTTAGTGGTAATGAAAAATTTTATTGGGAAAGCCATTTGTTTTCATTACCTTTAAAAATTTAGTGGTAATGCAAATATTTTCCATTATCATTAAAATTTTTCATTACCACTAAATTTTAGTGGTAATGCAAGTTTTTCTTCCATTACTGTTACATATTAATGGTAATGCAATTTTTTTCTCCTTGCCATTGCATATTAATGGTAATGCAATTTTTTCTCAATTACCATTACATATGAATGGTAATGGAAATTTAATTTGCATTACCACTAGATGAATAGTGGTAATAATAACTTTCATGCACTATTAATTCAATGCATTATGTCCATCTATGATATATATATATATATATATATATATATATATATATATATAGATATATTTGAGTTTATAAGTTAGAATTTATCATGCCGCCCTAATTAAATGCCACCTTCATCCGCTTTTAACCTTGCCTTCTACCGAAATTTATGCACGCGCATTCGTTCATAATAATTTCAGCATCGTAAGCGCCTGCTATCCACTCAAATTGCAAGAATTAGCCTGGCATATGCAATTCACACGAAAAACCAAAATAAGCAGTAACTATAATAACGACTACCACAACAACGCAGCGTCAGCAAAGCGAACTGCAATAATAACAACAACAAGCAACAATAGTAGAAGCATAGCTTAAGCTTAAACTTTTTATATGCATGTTTAGTTTAGTTCAGTTCTTTCCGAACCGGTTATGATTAACATTGGCACATAGTGCCTATTAATAAATTGTCAAGTAGTGTTAGACTAAATTAAACAAATTGTGTTTAAAACTCTACCAATTTAATTTGCCTATTATTAAATAAACTCTAATTAACTGGCACTAAGTGTCGGAACAAAAAATAATTTGTTTTCATCGCTCGTATTAACTAGCGCCCAACGTGGGGCCACAAAAGATTCTTTATATTAAGAAAAAGTGGCCGTGAGTTCGGACTCACAAATGAAAAAATAACATAAATTTCACATAGTAAAAAAATTTGAAGGAAAACAGTGAACATTTTTTTTCAATAAAATTGTAAAAAAAACATAAATTTCACATAGTGAAAAAATTTGAAGAAAAAACAGTAAACATTTTTTAAATAAAATTGTGAAAAAAAACATAAATTTCACATAATGAAAAAATTTGAAGAAAAAACTGTAAACATTTTTTTAAATAAAATTGTGAAAAAAACATAAATTTCACATAGTAAAAAAATTTGAAGAAAAAACCGTGGCCGTGAGCTCACAAGAGCAAACTCACAAGAAAAGACGAACTTAAAAATTATTAACTCAACAAAATTAAAGAAGACAAACTCAAAAATTATTAACTCAACAAAATGTGTGCGTGAAAAACATATAAGAAAACTATCTTCATAGGAAAAGACGAACTCAAAAATTATTAACTCAACAAATTTTCGTGTGAAAAAAATATAAGAAAATTCTTCATAGAAAAGGATGAACTCAAAAATTATTAACTCAACGAAATTGGTTCGTAAAAAATATAAGGAAAATTTCTTCATAGAAGAAAACAACGAAAATAGAATGTGTAAAAATTAGAACTCAAGATTTTTAACTCTACCGAATTTATGTGAGAAGAACTATAAGTAGAAAATATCATAGAAGACAACAAAATACTTACTAGTGAAAAATCATTTCAATAAATTGTTCCAGTATTTCAAAAGAAACAGATAAAAACATTTTTTATGTAAAAATAATAAGCATTTAAATTTTTTTAAAAAAACTCACCACCAATATTTGAGAAGAAGATGATAAAGTTGCTTGTATCGTAAGATTATTTAATATTTTTTTCTAAATATTAAAATTGTAATACATTTAAATTCTTTATCCAAAAAAAAAAAAAATCAATATAATACATAAATATTAAAATTATAACACATTAAAATTTATTATAAAAAAAATCAATATTATACATTACATTTATGCAGCCTTTAATTTTATACTAGGCTCAATTAATTAACAATCTATAATGGACGCACAAACACTACAAGCGTTGTTAAACACTGCTATTGCAGCGGCAACAAGACAGGTGAAACAGGACTTTCAAACAACAGTTGACGAACTGACATCCAGACCACGCAGGTTGAAGAACACAAGGAAATAACTATCGACCCTGAGGCAACGGCTTGCGGGGAATCGTTAAATTTGATTAAATTCTTGCCCGAGTTCAACGGAGAGCAGGTACGGTACATTTCATGGTGACAGGCCGCGTTTACGGCATACAAGCTATTTGAGCCATTTAATGGTACGTCAAAGTATCATATTACCAGGCTGTGGCTATAATCCGTAATAAAATTACCAGATCTGCCGACTTGGTTCTTTCATCGTTTAATAAGGTGCTCAATTTTAGGGCTATAATTGCTCGGTTAGACTTCACATATGCTGATAAAAAACCAGTTCACATTTTGGAACAGGAAACGTCCACTCTACGGCAGGGCGGTCAAACTATTTGTCAGTTTTATGATGAAGTTGAGCGTAAGCTCACACTCATAATTAACAAAGTGATTATGACACACGACAGTGACAAAGGCCTCATTCATTCTCTTTTGCGCAAATACAAACAGGATGCAATTAGAACATTTATATCTGGGTTGCGCAAGCCAATGTGCGACATCTTGTTTTCATCCAAACCAACGCATATGCCTTCAGCGCTGGCTTTGGCACAGGAACTTGAGTCAAACCAAAAGCTCGGTACGTGTTTGCAACCTCATTTAATAGAAACAAGAATTCCCTTGCTGAGCACCAATACGGTTTTTCTAATTCTGCTCACTATCGCCCCTATCAGTCCCAACCAATATAGGCACGTCAATCAATCCAAACAAAACATACTCCAATGGAAAAAGATTCTTCTTCACGTTTTCGTTATAACAAGCTTAACGCTCTAATTGGTCAGCAGCAACAGGCTGGCAGATACGCAACACCCAGATTTTAACAACCAAGGTCAGAGCTGGACCAGCCAGAACCGACCACCTTTATTCACAAATTACCCTAACAATCTTCCAATTCTTACACCAGCTCACAAAAGACCATACGAATCCGACCCGCAGCGTATGGCAAAGCAACAACGAATAAATAATCTAGGTCAAAAACCAATTTTACCACAGGAACCGAACCAGGAAGATTTCCTGGAGCATGTTGATTATGAATCTCAGTATGGGTACGACACCATGAGTGTCGCGCCCGAGGATTCTACTGAACAGGAGCCGACCGACGAGATTAATTTTTTAGGGGTAAATCCCTCCTTCCATATGTAGGGAGGATATTAAGTGGGAAGGAAAGGATAGACACTGGGGCTGCCAAAAATTATATTAAACGTGTAAATGGTCTCAGGGCCATTAAACCAGTAGAAAATTTTATTATCAAATCAATTCACGGATCTAACGAAATAGAGTCAAAATGCGTAATTAACATATTTGGGAAAAATACTAAATTTTTTATGCTCCCACAGCTAGAAACCTTTGATGGAATAATTGGCCTTGATTTTCTGCGCGAAATAAGAGCCAAATTCGATCTTAACAAGGGCATTATCTCATACAGTGGAGGTAGGGAAAAACGTTTGTACCTCTACTGCAAAGATGTAAATTATATATCACCTTTCCTAAATGACAACATACCTGCTAACCTCAGGAACAAATTTGACTTGACATTAAAAAATCGTTCGAAAGTATTTGCAGATCCAAATCAGTGCTTGCCTTTTACAACAAAAATTCTTGCGACCATAAGAACGATATATCAGGAACCAATCTATTTTAAAAGCTATCCATAACCTATGGCGGCCGCAAAGTTCGTGAACAAAGAGGTTGATGAGCTTCTTGCAAATGGAATAATAAGACCTTCACGGTCTCCTTATACCAACTCTGTATGTGCAGTAGATAAAAAAGGAACTGATAGCGAGGGAAATCGGAAAAAGCGTATGTCATAGATTTTCGTAAGTTTAACGAAAAAACGGTGACTGATAAATATCCGATACTTAATATGTCCGTGATCTTATCTAACCTAGGGAAATCGTCGTTTTTTTCCACCCTAGACCTTAGATCCGGTTTTCATCAAATAAAAATGGTTGAACACGATCGTTAAAAAAACAGCTTTCTCCTTTAACAACGGAAAATACGAGTTCTGTCGACGACCATTTGGGCTGAAAAATGCCCCTGGTATTTTCCAGAGGGCTATCGACGATGTGCTCAGAGAAGAAATTGGGAGAATCTGCCACGTTAACATTGATGACGCGATTATTTTATCTGAAACTGCGGAACAACACTTAAAAGATATAGAACAAATCTTAAGGAAGCTCTATGAGGCGAACATGCGAGTTTCACAGGAGAAATCTAAATTCTTCCAGAAAGAAGTAGAATTTCTTGTCCAGACAAAAAGATGATCTTGTGAACTATAAAACTCCCAGAACTCTTCGTAGTCTAAGATCATTCCTGGGACTTGCAGGGTATTATCGGCGATTCATAAGAGATTATGCGCAGATTGCACAGCCCCTGACAAAAGTTTTACGTGGAGAAAACGGTACAATTAGTGCAAATAAGTCCAAGAATGTTCCAATAGAGTTTGATGAAGAAACGCTTCTTGCTTTTGACAAAATTAAGAAAACTCTAGCATCAGAGGATGTTCTATTACTATATCCAGATTTTGAGAAGCCTTTCAATCTCACTACTGATGCGTCCTCTCACGCGCTTGAGGCTGTGTTGTCCCAAGATGGTAGGCCGATAACAATGATATCGAGAACACTTTCTTCTGCCGAAGAGCATTATGCAGTGAACGAAAGGGAACTCTTAGCCATAGTTTGGTCTTAGAAAAAAATTCTAAATTATTTATATAGTGTGAAGCATTTGAACATTTTTACTGATCACCAGCCGTTAACTTTCGCAATATCCGATAAAAAGAAGAGTTCGCGCCAAAATTTTTCTACAAACCAGGAAAAGAGAATTTTTTCGCAGATGCTTTATCTAGACAACACGGTAACATGTTAGAAGAGCCCCCTGTCGCAAGCGAAGGTACCATGCATACCATGCATGAAGAGTCGCTAACCAAAACCGCAGTAACTGTACAAAATTCCCTTAACTTTCCCTTAAGAAACCAGATTGTCATCTTCAAAGGCAATGAAACTAGAAAGATGACTAAAATAATATTTAGATCAAGACTTAGACACACAATAACATATAAAAGTCTGAATGACCTCTTTGTATCTCTCAGAGTGGTAATAAGCCCAAATGTTACCAACGCAATACATTGTGAACTGCCAATTCTAGCGCAAATACAGAATAAGCTGTTAACAACATTTCCCTCCGTCAAGATTTGCTATGCAAAAACATTAATCTTAGATATTCCTAACCAAAATGATCAAACAGAGATAGTAATAACAGAACACAATAGAGCTCACCGCGGTGCAAAGGAAAATATGCAACGAGTTCTCAAAGAAGCAATATCAACATGCAAAATCTTCAGGGAGGCAAAATATCAAAGGCACCCAAATAAGATTAAGATAGCAAAAACACCCATACCCTCCCACCCTAGCGAGATATTACATATCGACTTCAAGTCAACGGACAAAAAACATTTCCTCACCCTTTTAGACAAAATTTCTAAGTATGCAATAGTTAGTCCTATTAAATCTCAAGCAACACCAGACATTATACAACCATTAATCAATATGAAAAGTTTCTTCAAAGATACCAAAGCAATAGTTTGCGTTAACGAACGATCCTTAAATTGTGAAACCATTAAAATCAATCTTAAAAACAACTTCAAAATTACCGTAATCATTAGACCCCCCTTTCATTTCACAACTAATAGCCTATTAGAAAGGTTTCATAGTACTCTTACCGAAATAGCCAGATGTACTAAGTTGGAGGAAAATATTTCTGACACTCCTGAACTTATTTCATTAGCAACTGCAAAATATAATAGAACTATTCATTCACTCCGTTACGGTGTACAGACCAATAGATATAATACATTATACAAACATTAATCAATATTAAAAGTTTCTTCAAAGATACCAAAGCAATAGTTTGCGTTAACGAGCGATGCTTAAATTGTGAAACCATTAAAACCAATCTTAAAAACAACTTCAAAATTACCGTAATCATTACACCCCCTTTTCATTCTACAACTAAAAGCCTATTAGAAAGATTTCATGGTACTCTTACCGAAATAGCCAGATGTACTAAGTTGGAGGAAAATATTTCAAACACTCCTGAACTTATTTTATTAGCAACTGCAAAATATAATATACGTAGAACTATTCACTCCGTTACGGGGTACAGACCAATAGACATAATACATTCAACACCAACGATATTAATAAACGAAATAATTAAAAAAATTACTAAGACACAAAATGAAAATTTTAAATACCATAATAAGAGTCGGAATAAACAAACTTACAAACCAGACGAAAAGGTAGATGTCAGAACAAACAAACAAATCGAAACCAAGTCACTAAATTATTCATTGAAAAAAAAGATTCAAGAAAATTAGGAACTACAGTTCTTATTAACGGCAGAATAGTGCATGAGATAACTTAAAACAGGCCCGTAGCCAAGGGGGCTTTAAGTCAAATCCCCCTCCCCCCCTTAGGGTCCAGAAAGTATGAAAAAAGAACACAAATGAGACTATTAAATTCAAAATGTAATTTTTTTTAAGATAAACACATAATGATGTTAATTTACTTGAAGATGCAAAAGTATAAACATTTTCAAAGCCAATTTAAAAAACTTCGCTTAATGAATTTTTGAAAATTAATGAAAAATTTGTTTGGCCAAATTAAAGATTAACTTTGCTTATAAAAGCCATAATCATTATATTGGAATTTAGCTGCAAGGAGCTTGTATATTCAAGAACCGTTTCCAGTTGTGGATTTTGATGCTCAAAAAAACCCTGATATCCGGAAAAATGTATATATGAAATTATACCTAGAACGAATATATCATATATAATAGAAAATAAGGTTGACACTTTTTATCCAATATCTAAGCTTATTGGACCCAAAACCTTTGCGAAAGCACTTGTTTGAATGGATTTTTTTTTTAAATTTTTAAATGCTGTATAATGAAAAAAATATGAACCACGAAATTTAACACATTATGGGGTATTCCACGTAAAGCGGATGACTAAAAAGTTTGCCCATTCTATTTTGTTGTTTTCTTGGTATATAAGACATCTAAAATCTCAAACTCTGTTCAAAAATATAGCTCTGCGCGAAGTCCAAAATGTTCCAAATTAAAGGTTTCGAAGAATCACCTAAAATCTAAATATCCTTTTTTCAAAAAAATTCTGAATAAAAAATTTTTTGAAAACATTTTATACCGTCCAATTCTATGGGGATTTGATGATTTTTTAAAATCATGTTACCAATCTCTCATAAGAGATATTAAAAATTAGGTTTTTAAATATCGGCATTTTTAAAATTATTTTTTATTATGTTAAAAAATTAAAAAACAAGTTGGAAGTTAAAAAAATGTATTTCTAATTATTTAACTTGCAAAAGGTTTAAATTTAAGCCCACGACTAATTCAATTCTTAAATATCCAAAAAAAGTAACTGTTTAATAAAAATTGATCCAGCTGAGTAATGGTTTTCAAAGAAAGACTTATTTTGATGCGATGACTTAAATAATATATTCGGTTTTCGAATTAGTTTTAAAAAATAATCTGAGATTTAAATATGATTTTTATCGGAGTCGATTCCTCTGCTCAAAAAATTTTAATAAAAAAAAGTATATAGTAATTGTTATTGGAATTGAATGATTTTGTCAGTCATATCAATTTTTTTA
Organism: Coremacera marginata; assembly: GCA_914767935.1. Lineage (NCBI taxonomy): Eukaryota > Metazoa > Arthropoda > Insecta > Diptera > Sciomyzidae > Coremacera > Coremacera marginata. The sequence continues at coordinate 96,663,600 of OU612044.1, read as the reverse complement.
TTAGGAAATGGAACAGTTCAATTTCTAATATTTTAAAATATTTTCTTTTGAATACAATTTCAATAGCCGAAATCGTTTTCGAGAGCAGTAACAGTTTGGCCTTTAATGATATCTCGAACTAGGGTTCACACAGGTCCAAATACTTGTACACAAGCTGGGGATCAATAAAAGCGTAGGATAGCCAAAAAGAAACCAAATCTAAAGACTAACATTTTTTTGTTCTCCCGATTTTGTAAAATGTCCAGTAAAAGTTGTGAATCAAGCTTAAACAGGTGCACTTTTTAAGAAAAAGTTTTAATTTTTCTTAGCTAATTTTAATTTTGATTTTAATAAACTGCAAGAAATCTTAACTATTGTTATCATTCAAACTAATATTGTTGTTTTAGTAAAATTTTGTCATAGACATTTTTACTTTTTGTGCTAATTTTTGGAATTAAATTTTTTAAAAGGCAATTCTAAATTCTTAATTTGGACTATTCTTCAAAAAAACTTAGTACTAGAAATTAATTTCATAAAACAATTCAATAAACTCTTGCCATCACTCTTATGGTCATTTAAAAACGGGCATATTCACGAGTAGTCTTGAGAAAAAACGGATTTGTTAAAAAGTTTCCATATCCTTGCGTTTAGTTTTTTATTGGTATCTACTTATATATTTTTTTATCAAAACCCCCTAAGGTAAATTCTGGCTACGGGACTGACTTAAGATAAACTATTTCATTACAGAATCTCACTGATATTCATTGGCCCATCCCTTATAAAGCTACTGGACTACTCATACTCATTCCAATTTTCAGTGGGAAAATAGCAGTTTATAGCAAATTTAGCTCCATGGTACATCGAACAAACCTCTCAGCGTAAAAGGCAATTGTGGAAGAAAACGAAAAACTCATAAATCTATTTTTAATCTCGCCAGTGAAAAAACTCTTGCAAGCTGATAACAATCAAATCTCATGTCTCCTCGAGTCACTGCAAACCCATCATAGACATGCGAGAAGCTTAAATATTATAAGAAAGACATTAAAAGTAACAGCTGGAACCCTAAACTTCGACGACTTTAATGAACTTAAAAATAGACAAGGAAATTTAATAGAATCGCATGAGAGACAAATCAACATAAGCACAAACATACAAAATCAAATAAACAAGATAACTGACACAATTAACAAACTACTTAACAACACGAAAACACAAACACTTAAGGAGGTATTCCTGGTTGGAAGGCTGTTTTTGGACCCTTTTTGAAAAACTTCTCATTTGAAAATGCAAAGAGTAATTTAAATTCTGTTTTTTTCATTGTATTAAGAAGATATTAAATTAAATAAAAAATTTTCTTTCCTTTGTACGAGGGCTGTTCAAAAAGTTGTCGGCCTTCAAAAGTTGGGCGTCGAAAAAAAAGGTATGCTGCTTGCGGCCCGGATAACTCGACTTCGGATCATCTGAAATGGAAAAAGTAAACGGCGTTAGATTCAGTACAGATGTAATTCTGATCCCTACCACAACCATAATTTTGCAATTATTTTTCACAAAATGGCGGTCATTATAAATGAAAAACCGATTTGGGTCTTTTTTTTTGTAGTTTAGTGTAAAAAAATAGTAAAAAATTTCGATTGAGGTATGGACTAGAATGGTAACAATTCTGCGTCGATTGCACTTTGTTTCATCAAAATCGGTTCAGAACTACGGGCGCAATCTGGGCTGCAAGCTCGAAAAACGTGCTTTCGAGATAAACGCGTTTAAGTTTGAAGTTATTTTTTTGCATCAAAAAACAAATTGAAATGAAAAATTTGAGCATTCGGTTTTAGAAATTCGACAATTCTGAGTCTATTGCACTTGGTTTCATCAAAATCGGTTTAGTAGAACAGGAGAAAAAAGACTTCGAAGTTCAAAATCGTGAATTTTAGGCAATAAAACATTTTTTTTTTGTGAAATACTTACATATATCAATCTGCAATGCCAGCCCCATAAAGAACCCCTTCCTCTTCTTCATAAAAATGAGGACTCAGAGGCTCTTTGTGCTCTTCGGGCAGTTCTACCTTCTTTTGATGCGGCTAGAGCTCTGGCTTTGGGCCTTTTTAAACGTTCTTCGTTCCGAGACATGGCGAAATCATTTATGACGTTGCTAATCGGCATGCCCATTAGGTTAATTATTTGAAGTATTGGCAAAAAACCTTCGTTAAATATGACAGTTGCAATATAATCGGCAATCTCAATAGTGCGTTCGCCGGTGTGCATATGCTTCGGTGCGAATGACCACAGCACTGCGTTAATTTATATTAATTTTTCTATCAATTATCTTTAGCACAAACAAAAATTTTTATCAAAACTGTACTTTTCAAAACTGTATGCGCGCACGCGTCAGGCTTATAACTCAATTCAAAGTGAACTAAACGCTGCCAAAATTCGAATACCTAAGCTCTAAAATGTGTATTCATTTATTTTTAAAATGCATACACAAACAATTTATTGCCTACTAAGGAACGCGTTGAACGAAATTCGGTGGTTGCTTCAAACCGTTGCATTCAAAAAGTAGCCAAATTAAGCAAATCGCATTTTGGCGAAAACATTGCTGGACAAAAAAGGCCATATCTCCTAAAGTATTTCGAATTTTAAAAAACCCTTTTAGGGCGATATTCTCAAATATCCAAGCTAAAAAAATATGCAAAAAATTTTAAATAATTTTTGCCAACCAGGAATACTCCCTTAACACCGGACACCTTGATGAACTGATACTAAGTAGAAATAGAGCCATAGTTGATTTAAATAATGTAATGTATTACATTACTTGATAGTAATGAAATTTGAGCAAATTATTAGAACAAAAATGTTTATGGATATTTCTTTTAATGATATTATAAGTAATTCTAAGATAAAAATCTTTCAAAAACGATGAAGAAATACTGTTTTTAATAAAATATCCAGTAATCCAAGAAATGGATTTAAGAAATCCAAGAAAGGGGAACAGGGGGCGAACCTTGACATGGCAACGTGTCTGACTGCCTCAACCTGGCGAGGCCAGCATTATCCATGTCGAAATCGTCCCAAGTCGACTCAAACCTCCACGTGGTGTTCCCTGGGCAACGGCAAACTGGCATCCGTCAGTTTGACGGCTAATCTGAGCGGCGGGTCTCCTAGCTTTAAATAGGTTGTGCGTCGGGTTTGAAGCCAACCACGTAAAAAAACCATTTCAATGAAAAGTTATAAAAGAAATATGAGAAAAATTACCCCCAAATCTGATGACGACCACCGCAAACGAAAAACTGATAATGATTTACGGATATGCACCTGGAATGTCTGAACTCTTAATTGGGAAGGTGCCTCTATCCAACTGATTGATATCTTGGAAAGATACAAAGCTGATATAACTGCAATCCAAGAAATGCGATGGAAGGGACAGGGTTGCTCTCGGCAAGCATCCCGTTATATCTACTACAGCAGCCATGCGGAGAAGCACGAGTTTGGGTGCGGATTTGTAGTTGGCAAGAGATTACGGAATCACGTCCTGCGATTCACCCGTGTGAACAAACGACTTGCTATAATCCGCAACAAGGCTAAATTCTTTCATATAAGCCCAATATGTGCGCATGCTCCGACAGAGGACAAGGACGATGAGATCAAAGATACTTTCTACGAGCGCCTTGAAGAAGCTTACGAGCGCTGCCCCCGTCACGACACAAAAATTGTGCTTGGTGACTTCAACGCCAAGGTGGGCAAGGAAAACATCTTTGGTCTAACAGTCGGAAAGTTCAGCCTCCACGACAACACATCTGATAACGGAATGAGGCTGATTGACTTCGGCGCAGCACGAAACATGGTTATAAGTAGCACTAGATTCAAGCATATCAATATTTATAAGGCCACCTGGTTGTCCCCTGACCAAAAAACGCGCAACCAAATTGATCACGTTTTGATTGACGAAAGGCACGCTTCCAGTGTTTTAGATGTACGGACGATCCGTGGTGCTAACATAGACTCGGATCATTATTTTCTCGCAGCTAAGATCCGTACACGTCTGTGCGCTGCAAAGAATACGCCCAACCCTACACAGAGAAAGCTAGACGTCGACAAGCCTTTGCCACTCGACTCTCACTCCTGCTTCAAGAAGCACTCCTCCGATCGATGGTATATGCGCGCAGTGGGCACACATCTCCCACTCTCTGCGTACGGCTGTCGAAGAGGTTATTGGCTACCACCGTCCCCGCCGAAACCAGTGGCACGACCAAGAGTGTCGCGACGCCCCTGCAGAGAAAAACGCCGCCTACAAAGCCACCCTGCAGTCGGTTGTAACGCGTGCTGCTAAGGAGCGATACAGAGAGAAGAGGAGGGACGAGAAACGTCTTTCCAGGCGGAAAAAACGAGAGGCAGAAAAGCGTGAGTGTGAGAAGATTGAGATGTATGGTGACAGGAACGAGGCCCGAAAATTTTTCGAAAAGATCAGACGCCTGGCAGATGGCTCTAAAACCAAGGCCAGAGTACACTGACGTTATGGAGGGAACACTTCTCTAGTCTTCTGAATGGCGATGACGACAACAATCCCGCCAATAGAGATGATATCCCGGAAACCCCAATTATGGATGACAGCGTTGAAGTTCCGCTGCCCTACTATAATGAAGTCTTGACAGCAATAACACGGCTTAAGAACAACAAAGCCGCTGGAGCCGATGGTCTACCCGCTGAGCTGTTTAAGAACGGAGGCGAAGCTCTATTTAAATGCATTCACGAGCTTCTATGCAGAATATAAATGGAAGAATGCATTCCAAACGATTGGAACTCTGCTCGATTGGAACTCAGTGTACTCTGCCCAATCCACAAGAAAGGCGATCCCACTATTTGCGCCAACAACTGTGGGATAAGCCTCCTAAATATCGCCTATAAGGTTCTGTCTAGCGTATTATGTGAAAGACTGAAGCCCATCGTAAACCAACTGATTGGGCCTTATCAGTGTGGCATCCACCATGGAGATGATGGAAGTAGATGATGGAATTCTTGTCATTAAAGAGCAAACTATTAAATATATAAACCACCATTCACAGTCCGTGGGACCTACCCAATAATTTTGAAAAAGAAGTAAACAATTTACACCAACACAAAACAAACAATTTTTTCGAGTTCTTCCGGTCACAAGGTTAATTTGAGTCAGCATTTTTCTATTATCTCACTACCATACTTGCACGAGGCGAACTTCAAAAATTGAGAGCATATTAATGCCCTGAGAAATGAAGTACGAGAAGGAGCAAAGCAATGGTATTACCTTTTACATGGAGAAAATAAACAAATTGTGTTTATAAATCTATTAATTTGCCTATTAATAAACTAACTCTAATTAACTGGCACTCAGGGTCGAAACAACAAAAAATTTGTTTTCATCACTCGTATTAACTTATATGTATATCTTGTGAAATTCCTGGAACTATATTCTCCCTCAACACATAAAAGAAACATGTTTGAACATGTACGACAAAAATTCCTGGAAAAAGTGATGAAACAAAGAAAACATGATTGAACATGTACGATAAAATTTTAGGAAAAAATTATGAGTGATCAAAAGTCCTGGACACATGATGAGTCATTAAAATTCCTTGGAAAAAATATGTCATTTAAATTCCTGGAATTATGTTCTAGGGTGGGGCGATTAGTATGGAAGGACAAAAATCTTAATGGGCGCTTCGCGTTTCTGATTCTTTGGATTGTAATGAGCAAAAAAGTCCACTAGAACATACGTCTACGGTGAAAATCGAGCTTCCAGATTTTGACTTGCAGTTTTTTCTCAGACTTTTGTCACGTTTCTTTGGATATTTTGGCCTATAACAGCCAAACCATTGAGATTTTCGATCCAATACTAAGACAAAAATTGTAGCCAATTCAATAGTTAAGAACTCTCTAGTACATCGCAAAAGCATTGGGACGCTCCTTCAGGCAGTTTTGGCCTTGTGAAAGTGCACATTTTTTGTGAAAATATTGATAAATTACCATTTTCAGTTGTTCATAGCGCAAAATCATAAAAATGTTCTATTTCTAATTTTTATTCAATTTTTTTATTTTATTCTATTTATTTTATTTTTTATTCTTTTATTGTTTTCAGTTCATTTGACGCATTTTTGTTAGTTTATTGTAAACGATCACAGCATCAAATACACATAAAATTAAATACGCATTTCAAAATGTCTGCCGCAAATGTAAGTTTTAGAAATAATTGTTTCGTGTATAAACTGTGTAGTGCTAATAAAAAACATTTTTTTAATTTAAGATATAAGAAATATGGATAATCCAGTGGATTCTGATAATACAGAGAATGTGGAGATGGAGACGCAGCCAGACTCATCAGAGTCATCATCAAATCTAGAACATATGCCTTCGCAAAACGTATTGGCATTCGGTTTAGAGGCTGAATTAGCCGATATTTCACTTCCAACTACGAGCGACATTTTGAAACATTACTTTTTTGTTTGGCCGCTCGTTGCAAAAACGCAAATAAAATGTTTTCATACGTCACATTCACCCCACACGTTAGCGACAAATTGATACAAATTTGGAACAAATTAAATATTGAGGTTATTGAAAAAAAATATTATTAAGAAATTGGGCAGATTATTTAAAAATTACCGTGAAGCTTGTAAGAGACAAACAAAAAATGATGCTAAATTCAGAGAATTTGTTGACAGCACAACGAAAATATTTTACATCGGAAAATGTAAATGCCAGTTCAAAACAGCTCGATGTAATTGTGGTAAAATGTAATTCCTGACCGACTCCATGAATTCATGTTGGATCAGCATAACGAACGCAGACTTACAATACCTGAATATTTGCCAGTCGAAACAGAAATATCGACTGTGTTACCATCTTTACATTCAGGTGCATCATCTGATCCAATATTTTAACCAACCGCATCAGATGTGCATGAATTGGAAAACTATGAACCTCCTGGTTCGGAAATCCATACACCAACCGTGCGAAGAGTGTATACTCCACGATCGATCGCTTTGGGGTATCCGATCGATTAGCATCTGTTTTGGCTTCAGCTTTATTCGCTGACATACAGTTTAAGGATGAGCGAGGTGAAACCATTATTATAGATAAAAGAAAAGTGAACCGAGAGCGTGAAAAATCGAGACACGATATTTTACGAGCAAATCACGATGGTGAATCGTTGATCGCTTTTTCGTTTGATGGTCGCAAAAATGATTCATTAACTCGGGAGAAAATTAATGAAGTATATCACACTACAATGCGAAAAGAACCACACCTAGTAGTAATACGTGAACTACATTCGTCACTAATGGGCTATGTGAATTTATAAGGCAAAGGCGAAACCTCCAAAGCGAAACAAGCCGAATTGATTGCATTTTTGAAATCTAAAAATCGTTCACTTGAAAATTTAGTTGCCGTCTGTAGTGACGGTGAGGTGGCAAACACTGGCACATCTGGAGGTGTATTGCGTCTCATCGAACGCTATCTAGATAGACCAATACATTGGTTTATCTGTTTACTTCATTACAACGAATTGCCGTTCCGACACGCTGTCGAAAAATCGGCCACTACTGGACCGACAAAAAGCACTGGATCGTTAGCTCAAAGGATAGATATTTGCAATACATTACAAGTAAATATCATAACTTTATGTACTTCTTTCTCTATACGATATAGTTTTGTAATTGTTTTATTGAAATAATCCGCAATAATCTTGAGCATGTTATTCGATAATTGTAAAGAAATTAGTAAATTGGCACTCAAAAAGTATAGTATATTCGCGACAACGCTTGCGATTTAACTGAGCTTTGAATATGTAAAACCAAACATCAATTTTGATTGTGAGGATTACGTTCACATGATCGATTTAGAGGACAAAGCGTTATTATTTGAACCGCCATTTACCAGGAAAATTCTGTATGAGCATTTACAACAATACCTCGAATGTGTAGATGGTGAAGATCGACCATTTCCAAGCCCACTAAAAGCTTGTCATATTCAAGGTACGGAGCGTCATGTCCAGCTACTAGCTAGTGTTAAGGTATAATGGCATCTGTATCTGAAGGCCGAAAGAAAGCGCCTCGTATGGAATCTCGAAAAGATTTGAAAGGCAATCTTTGAATAAAAAATTCACTGAATTGGAATTTTTTGTGTGAAATCGCTTAAAACAATAATTGCTTTCTTTTTGATTCATACCTTGTCTCTACCAATACAATTACTTTGTACTTTAAATGAATTTCTCATAATTTTCAAAATAAATATTAAACAAAACAAAAAAAAAACATATTTTTGGATAAAAAAAGTGGAAAAAATAAGAAATAGAACATTTTTATTATTTTGCGCTATGAACAACTGTAAATGGTAATTTATCAATATTTTCACGAAAAATTTGCACTTTCACAAGGCCAAAACTGCCTGATGCTTTTGCTTTGCTTTGCTGAATGCTTTTGCGATGTACTAAAGAGTTCTTAACTATTGTCTTGGCTAAAATTTTTGTCTTAGTATTGGATCGAAAATCTCAATTGGCTGTTATAGGCCAAAATATCCAAAAAAACGTGACAAAAAGTGGTGAGTTTTCTACATTTTCAACTTTTTTCCCATGAAAACGACGTTTTTTCTAAGTAATATGTTCAGATTGTAGCCCGAGACAATAACTACAACTTTACTTTTGAAAATAAGTCAAAATTTCAAATAGTTTAAGAAATATGAGCCCAAGAAAATTTGCAAATTTTCCAAAAAAATAAAGCCTGAGAAAAAACTGCAAGTCAAAATCTGCAAGCTCGATTTTCGCCGTAGACGTATGGTCTAGTGGACTTTTTTGCTCAGTACAATTCCAAGAATCAGAAACGCGAAGCGCCCATTAAGATGTTCAAATCGCCCCACCCTATTATATTCCCCTCAACACATAAAAGAAACATGTTTGACCATGTACGATAAAATTCATTAAAGAATTATGAGTCATCAAAATTCCTGAAATAACAATCCTCCTCAAAACATAAAAAACATGATTGAACATGATCGATAAAATTCCTGGAAAAGTTATGAGTCATCAAAATTCCTGGGAAAAATAGGAGTCATTTAAATTCCTGGAAATGTGATGAAATTAAAATTCCTGAAAAAATATGATGAGTCATCTACATATGTAATAAACAGTCTAGAATATAAAATTAATCAATCAGTATAGAATGTTCATTTGTTTGGTGCGTGAATAATGAGTCGTGTGAAAACTTTAAAAAACTTTTTAAAGGAAGGACCACTTTTATGGCCTGAGGATGAGGTTTTTTAAAAAAATTAAAAACTTAAATCGATGATTATGCATTACATACGATAAAGAACTCGACATTTGGATATCACTATTCCAATTGTGCTTGGTCTGAGGATGATGCAACTTGCGGCCCTGATACTTGTCACTGCACCCTTATCGATATAAGATGGGAAAAAGCTTTGAATACAATGTACTTTTATAATGCTATGAAAGCCCACATTTCATCATTATCAGTCCTTCAGTCATCGGCACCGTCGCATTGATCTGAACAATAACATCAACACCAATGTTTGATGAGAGAATAATAGTTATAGACGTACAAGGTTTTCAAATCAATAACTTTAACTATATCAACAACAACAACATCAAAAATAAGAAAAATAATGAATTTGTTATAAAAGAACTGAGTATTTCAATATCCGATAACAACAACGATGTTGATAACTTACAAGTACAAACATTTATTCTTAAGCCACCTTTTCAATATTCTATGCTGTCTTCAAAAGAAAAAGTCTCAATTAATTGGCTTCAAACCATCATCATAGCTTTAAATGGCAGGATGGCGATTCCACTTTAACAGGTATTATTAAATATATGATATTATATAAATATATTAAAGATAAAAGCTTTATTTGTTATGTTAAAGGGTTGGAAAAAATCAATCATATTAAAAATCTATTTAATGATCATGAAATCATTTTTTATAACCTTGATGATCTAAATTGTCCTTATTTAAAAACTTTATATACAAACATTGTTTATGGGCTGAAAGAAATGTATTACTCTTAAAAAAGTTTATACATTTAAATATTAATAAATAAATAAATAAATAAAGAAAATACGCTGCCATAAAAACATAAAATTTAAGTTGATGTTGTTATTTAGTATTTAAACCATATGTTGTTGAGTAGCGTAAATATGCTTACCACATTGTTTCTCTTCACGATCACATCGCATGCACAACACCAAGGGTCTAGCTAACTAAGTCACTGTGGGAATATGCTGTCTCAGCATATCTCACCAATGTAGCTTATGTGCATGACATGTGTCTGTGCTTGTGCACGTGGAGACGCTGCGGTAAGCAGCTAATAATAATATTAACTTTATAATTATGATTGAAAATAATAAGTTCAGTTTTGGTAAAAAACACAATCAATAAAGATGTTTGATTTTGATATACCTCAACATGGCGATCCTGCCAGTTACTCGAGTTAATAAAATAATTTCTTCAGAGAAATAAAATAAATTGTAGATTCCAATAATTATAAAGTGTTAAAGTGAATTGTGTTAAAAACACTTTATTTATGCAGTGCAATAACAAATCAATTAGTGACTTTTGAGAGTATTAAAGAAACAATTAAACTTTATTGCAGCAGTGCAACAACAAATCGACGAGTGATTCTTGACGTTTATGTTTTTTTTTTGCATTTAACGCGAAGCAAGTTAAATCAATTAAACTGTTAAGAAACTTGAAGTCTCAAATAGTACAACAACATTTAACTAAGCGAATCAAGAGATACAATACAACATTTAACAAAATTAAGTGAAAACAATCAGAAAATCACCTAAACTAATTTCTGTAAACAAATAAAAAAAAAATTAAAAAAAAAAATTAAAAAAAGAAAAGACAAAAAATAAGTGTAGAAAACTGTGAAAATGCACAAGTTAACAGAACAAATCAGTAGCAATAAAAAAAAAAACAATAAAAACAAAAATGAATAGCCAGCCAACAAGCATTTTATGAAAATTAGTGAAATATTCAAAAATATACTAGCACCAATTTTCAAAGCCACTACAAATCAACAGTTGCAGCAATCAGTACAAAAACAACAACAGCAACAGAAGCATTAATATTTAATTTTATTTAATTTCATTTATTAAACATTTCGTTTCTAATAGAAAAAGATTAAATATCTTATTATAGCATTAGACATTAGTTGGCTTGACTTTGACTAAAACATTGCTGGACAAAAAAGGCCATATCTCCTAAAGTTTTCGAATTTCAAAAAACCCTTTTGTCCTAAAAGGGTCCCAAATATCCAAGCTATTAAAAAATATGCAAGTTCTACCTTCTAAAAACTGACGGCTCAGCGGCTCTTTGTTATCTTCGGGCAGTTCTACCATCTAAAAAATGAGGATTCAGCGGATCTTTGTGATCTTCGGGCAGTTCTACCTTTTTTTGATGCGGCCAGAGCTCTGGCTTTGGACCTTTTTAAACGTTTTTCGTTCCGAGACATGGCAAAATCATTTGTGACGTTGCCAATCGGGATGCCCATTAGGTTAATTATTTGAAGTATTGGCAAAAAACCTTCGTTAAATATGACAGTTGCAATATAATCGGCAATCTCAATAGTGCGTGCGCCGGTGTGCATATGCTTCGGTGCGAATGACCACAGCACTGCGTTGATTTCTATTAATTTTTCTATCAATTGTCTTTAGCACAAACAAACATTTTTATCAAAACTGTACTTTTCAAAACTGTATGCGCGCGCGCGTCCGGCTTATAACTCAATTCAAAGTGAACTAAACGCTGCCAAAATTCGAATACCTAAGCTCTAAAATGTGTATTAATTTATTTTTAAAATGCATATACAAATAATTTATTACCTACTAAGGAACGCGTTGAACGAAATTCGGTGGTTGCTTCAAACCGTTGCATTCAAAAAGTAGCCAAATTAAGCAAATCGCATTTTGGCGAAAACATTGCTGGACAAAAAAGGCAATATCTCCTAAAGTATTTCGATTTTTAAAAAACCCTTTTAGGGCGATATTCTCAAATATCCAAGCTATAAAAATATGCAAAAAAAAAAATCGAAGTTCTTAGAGAAGACTTTTAAACCAATATCAAAACCCTTGAAATAAATAATTCAATCAACTAATAATAATAATAAAAAGAAGTTAAAATTTAAAAAGTATTTTCTAAGAACTTATTATTGGCGTCCCTTCCGAGCTGAATACTTTTATATTTTTTTTTAAAAATATTTTGAGTTTTAATAAGATTATTAACCAGATTTTCATTCATATTGATAGTCTAAAATAGACCAGTTTAGCAGTTAGCTGTTTAACAGAACAGATCAATTTAGCAGTTATCTGTTTAACAGTACAGATCAGTTTAGCAGTAAAGCTGTTTAACAATACAGTTCAGTTTAGTAGTTATCTGTTTAGTGGTATCAGTTTAACCTATAATAGTTGTGATGTAATCAGTTCAGTTGATGTTGTTGCACTGATTTTAAAATATATTTACTGATTTCTTTTATAGTCTCATAAATACGTCAAATCCTTTTCTATAACGACCATTATTTATGGGATCATCTTTGCTGATAACAAGAAAGCCATATTTTTCCCTCCAACACTTGGAACATAGCTCATGAAAAGTTTTGAAAGACATATCAGCACCAACACGATCACTATAAATGTGTCTTATATTCATATCATCCTGCTTGAACATTATAATCATATTTGCATTATCACGAATCAAGTGTTTTGGTATGTGTATAAGTTTGGCATAAATAAAAACTATTTGCGTCGACCCATGCAAAAGAGCGAATATGATTTTGTTTCTCACAAGCTACATCATCGAATATAAATACTGGGTTTGGTTGTACGTTTTCCGGTGAAATAAAATCATCGTTATTGGAAAATGTTAAAAAATTTCTCTTTAATAGGTTTAATTAGGCGCTCTAAGTACTTATATTCCGGCTGAAGTCCTGACTTTGAGTATAGATAAATATTTTTAAATTTAATTCCATTAGAACTCTCAATAAGGCCGATCATCACATTTGTTTTCCCACAATTTGAAGGTCCCACAATAAGAGCTCGTATAGAGTTCGGTAGCAATGAACTGTGTCGAATTCTATTTAATGCTGCTGTCGAATTTATCTTGTAGTCAATATTCTTTACGTCAATTCTTTTGTGTTGTTTCAAAAAGCGCATTATGCCAACTACTGACAGCATAACAAAAAAATGGATCCTTTTATTAGTTTCAGTCAGTTTACTTTCATCCTTTAACCGAACAAGTGTAAATAGCTATGCCTATTATTTATAAAAAGATAGTCAGTCGTCATCCATCCTTCGTTAGAAAAGGTATTCTGAATAAAATAATCAACAAACTTCCGTTTGAACTTCATTTGCCTGGATATCAGTTTTGTGGACCTGGTACAAAACTAGAGAAACGTTTGGCTAGAGGTGATCAAGGAATTAATCCTTTGGATGCTGCTTGTAGACAACACGATATAGCATACGCAAGCAATAAAGATTTGGAAAAAAGGCATATTGCCGATAAAATTTTGGCTGAAAAGGCTTGGCAGAGTTAACGCAAGTGATAGCAATCTTGCTGAAAAATCAAACGCTTGGTTAATCTCTAACGCAATGAAAGTGAAAACAAAGTTCGGTATGGGTAACGTTAATAGGAAACAAACTAAGAGAACACCTCAAATAAATGGATATCGACTATTTAGACAGGCATTAAAAAGTGCAAGAAAGAATATTAAGAAAACTAAAAACTTGAATGATGCTATAAAGATTTCACGAAAAGTTGTACACAAGATTTTTTAAGGAAAAAAATTTCAAATTAAAACACCTCGAGTAATACCACTACCTTAATCTGCAGGTTTTCTTCCACTTGCACCTATCTTCGCAGCACTAGGTGCACTTGGTGGTCTAGCTGGCGGAGTATCTGGCGTTACTAAAGCAATTAATGAAGTTAAAAATGGAAAGAATCAGTTGACTGAAGCAAAGCGACATAATAGTAAAATGAATCTATTGCTATGGGAAAAGGAATATTTTTACAACCCTATAAGGATTTGGATTATATTTAAACCGCATCATCAATGACATCAACACCATACAAAATTTTAATGAAGCTACCTAAAAGAGCCCTTTCCGATGTCGACTTGAGAAAATATTCAAAACATATTCCAAATTTTAGAGATGTGTTTATGTGTGACACTCTTCCAAGTAAGCCGTTTAAAAGAGAATGTGGAATAGTTAATCTGGATACTTCAAAGGGTTCTGGCACACATTGGGTAGCATACTGGAAAAACACTAACAATCAAATTGAATATTTTGATAGCTTTGGAAACTTGCAACCACCAAAACAACTAATAAAATATCTGGGGAAAAAACATTAGTTATAATTATTATAAATATTAAAATTATAATACAATAAATTGTGAACGTTTATGTTTAAAATTCTTAATTGAAAAAAGTCGGACTGAAAAGAAAAAATAAAAAAACTCATTTGTATTGTATTTTATATATACATATGGTTTTCTTTTTATTATTATTATTTATAAAAAATATATATCTTAATAACAATTTTTACAAGTTTTTCTTATTAACTCATTTATTTTATAGTGACCCCACGCAAGAGTGTCAACACCACCTTGTAATATACATCTCTTATCATCTAAATAGCTTAACACTATTTTATAAATTTCTCTAGTATATTTGATGAATTTTAGATCTAAATGTATACATTTTGTCTGAATATATCTTTTTTTCTAGTAAACACCTTTTTACTAGAAAGGTCTTTTTTTAACTCCTTTGGCTTTTTTTATATCGTTATCTCCGGCAGCATTAAAAGAATACATTTTAGACCTAAGCCCAATGAATTCCCTCATTATCTTTCCGTTATTTTCATCTTTCATCAATCCCAAAACCTTTTTATTTTTCCGTTCTATGCCATATGGGTTATTTTCTATATAATCAGATGTATCAAATATTAAATTAATATCGGGGATTATATCTTTATAAAAATCTTCGGTATTAATTTATCATTTTTAAAATAATTGGTATTTAATGTTGGGAAAAGAGTACAACAGCTTTTACTAAGCAGATAACTAATAACGATCGTTAGTCCATAACGAGTGCCTGTAATGATAATAGCCATGATAATAGGAACCATAACAACACAGGTTGTAAAAAATATTTTTCCTTCAATTGAGTTGTCTACAAAATATGTTTGTGGACTTATCGATTTTGAAGCATTTAATTCGTTTTCCCAATATATATACTTATATATATATGGTTATAACAATTTATTTCATATAAGATTTCATACTATTATAGTATCAGAAGGTTCATATGAGTTTGAAGATGTTTAAGTCAAACAATATAGGGCTGTTGGGATTTAGTAATAGAAAGTTCAAAGGATATGTGATTACAAATAAGGAATCTAAAATTATCTGAATATTAAATCATCTTATCTCTTTGGTTGCTTGCAATTATAAAATTATAAACATTTTTTTCCATAATAAAGAAATATTCCTATAGAACTCCACTCGTTTCTTGTTTTTTTTTTCTTCTTTTTCTGTATTATAAGAATAGGAATATTATACATTGAGGTTTTCGTGAGAAGAAAATTCTCGTTATATTTTGTTTTTTTTTTAACAAATGAATGCATTAAGTTGAGCTGCCGATAAACAAATAATTTTATCATTTCCTCTGATTAGTTTTTTTTTTTAGCATAGTTGTATTTTTTAAGTGAATTTAATTACTCAATTTTTTTCGTTCCAGCATTTTTTGATTGAGGGAGACTTAGTTTTGTCGTTCCCTCTGATTAGGATTTTTTTTTTTTGCAACATTTTTTTAAGTGAGAGAAAATAAACAAAAACTTGAATTTTTATAGTTTTATAAGAATTGATCCTGACAAAAAAAATGTATACATTTTATAGTTAGTAAGAATTTTTCCGTATAAAATCTATTTTCCCTTATGTTTGTTGGCTAAAATTGGATATAAAAGAACACACCAAATGATTTTATATTATCAGATCGTTTTGATATTTTAACTTGTACTACGTTTCAATATATAATTTCAAATTTCAATACATAATGAAGAACAACAACAACAATAATCTACAAGAGAGTTATAAGGCCTTTCAGTTGTTTCGCATGGAACAACTTAAACTGCATAATGAGTGTTGGATGGAGGAACATCTAGTCCCTCAAAAGAAAAAAGAAGAACTTGTTACTACTATGTATGCGGCTGACGCGAAAATGCAGACATACTACCATGAAGAAGATCGAGGTAAGCTTACTTGTATTTATTTGCAAAAATTAAATAAAAAAAACTTATTTTTAATACTTTTTCTTTTCAGCTCCTAGATATTACAAGTCTTAATTTAAGCTATGGGATACTGATGAAGCTTCAAGGGACTCTGGAGCCTCGTCTGAGACGCTAAGCTATATTGGGTCAGGATATTGCAAATATCTATCTCTGCATACCCTCGTAGAAGACAAGGGTCTACGGTTATGGACCATTAGCCCTCTAGAGTTCTTAGAGCGATACCTCTATATTTTATGTGAGAACTGTTGGGACGATAACGTTCCAACAGCTCTAACGGAATCAATTACCATACTGCAACGTTTCCCCAACCCTGACACTCTACGCCAATGTTGTATAGAGGTCATTCAAATAGAGAGACTCATTTACAAAAATGTTGATACTATGACACCTCGCCCGACAATTTTTTTGTTGGGTTGGGATTAGTAATAGTATCAAAATTCATTTATCATTATCCCTATATATTAAGATTTTTATATTATTATTAGTATTATCATCTTAAGTTGAATATTGAAAAAATTGATAAATACATTTTTTAAATTAAAATGCTAATTATTAATACTTATTTTGACTAAAAACGTTTATGGAACTCTATACTTAACAGCTATAAAAGAAAAAAACTTCATTCCCACACCCCAACTTCGCACTACATTCACGACGTTAACGTTCACATGCATCATCAACAACAACACCAATAATAACTTTGAAGTATGCTTATACGCTTGCTTAACATCGATAAGCTTTATGTATGTATGTTTGTTTAGTAAAATCATAAAATTCAGTGTCTGCTTGTTACAACTTAAATGTTTGATTCTTCTACGCTTTCTAGAACAAATCAAATGTCTATTTATTGTACAAATTTATTTTAATATCAATACTCTGCTTCTATCACTTACCGCTCCTATCCCTAGTTCACCACCTCATTATTACGTCATCAAATACTAGCGATACATCGCTGACGACTTTCGGTGACACCTGCCTTTGAAATTCATGCTATTAGAATCGAAAAAAACATATGGGAATATACCCTTTCTCTCCATATGATTGAATTCGTCTTCGTCAATTAACGTCAAAGTACGTCAATTAACGTAGAGTAGAACGTACTTTTAAATATTAATAAATAAAGACAAAGTCAAATTTAAATTTGAAAGTCACACAAACAAACAAAACAGTAAACGATAATAAGGTCTATGCTAGCCTCCATGAAATTTATAAAATTTAATAAGACTTCAGCATAAAATATTCTAAAATAAATTGTACCGACACAGTGCTGTCGACTTTCGGTTTTGTTAGCACGCACGATGAAATTTAAAAATAATATATTCTAACCCTTAAACCTTCACCGCTCCTAAATTGATATAATCATTTCGTCACCATTTTGTCAATTTAAAAGTCGTTAAGTGGAATTTGATGAATTGATGCTAGGCATTTGAGGGTTAAAAAACAAATCCATGCAAACATGTTAAGCATATATTATGTTTATTTATTTATGTTTGTCAACTTGTTATGCTTCTACACTTGCTTAACGTTGACCCAAACATGTTCATATATTCTAACCCTTAAACCTTTACCGTACCTAAATTTATATAGCCATCAGAAACATAGATTATAGGGATTATAGGGTCATTTGAGGGTTAAGAAACAAATGCATGCAAACATGTTACGCATATCCTATATTTATTTATTTATGTTTGTGAATTTGGTTAACAAAAATAAACCATATGTTGATCATGCTTCTAAGCTTGCTTAACGCTGATAAGATCTATATCTGTATGCATGTATATCATCTTATCATAGCTAAGCTTACAGTTCTGCTTTAAGAATATCTAAACAAAAAAAAAAAAAAAAACTGCAACATCAGCATTTTTATAGATACACACACCGAGTGATAATGTGAACAACTATTTGAATTAGGGTGAAGTGTCAGTGGGGGTCATCTGGGTTATTAGTCCCCCTACTAGATCATACTAGCTCAAGTTGATAATACCCCCTAAACCTCCGCCGCTGGATGAACTTTGATAAGTTTTACGTATGTATGTATGTATATGTATGTGAATTAACAACTAAGATATGCACTCATATACACAAAATATGCACTTTAACTTCTGTAAGCAATAATAACACACACACAAAATATGCACATCCACTTTCTTACAAACACATGCATATTTACAAAATATGTACGTCCGCTAAACAAAAACAATACACACAGAGGATTCGAGAAGCTTCGAGAACATTTCAGAAGCCGAAAACAACAACAACACACATAGCATATATAAAATATGTACGTCCCCTTGCTTAAACACCTATACATACACACAAATTATGTGTGCACTTGCTTAAACAATAACAACACATACACACATACACAAAATTTGTACGTCCTCTTGCTCAAACACACACTCATACAAACAAAACGTATATGTTCACGTGCTGACGTCATCGCTCCTCCGATCTCCTGGTCCAGAAGCGATATATCGTATCTACTTAATGCCATCGCTGGTTCGGATAATTTTAAATTGTGATACGTTAAGTAAGTCTGTTAAAGTTAAGTCTTTGTGTTCGTGACTAACAATTGTTTTGATCTCTTTTAAATTTAAAATTGCCGGTTTTAATATATTTGCCTTTGCCAAAGCTATTGTCTAATTTAAATTATGTAGTTCATTAATAATTAAATTGTTTCTTTGTTTCTTATACTTTACTATTCTTGAACTCTCTTTGAGATTATTGACTGTTTCTGTTATTTCGGTTATTGCCTCAAATAATTTGGGATTGGTAACAAATTGTTTGTTATTATTGTTTACAAGTTCATTTAATTTATTTTTAATTCAAAATCACCGTGATTAGGAGTACCCGCAATCCATTTCCAGATTGTTCCTAATTCATTTATACCCCTTTTTGTTTTTGTTTTATACTTGTCTATGTTGTCCAGCTGTCTCAATTGTCTCAAGTAATGTCTCAATTATTTTTATTTCACATTTTATTTCAAAAATATTGTCATCATAAGGACTTAATTCTTTGTATGACGAATAATTGTGTTTTATATTCGTATTGGGTATTTCAAAGCTGATGTATTTATTTTCGTCTATTAGGTTCCTTGTTTCCGTTAAAATGTTTTCATAGTATGTAAGATTTGTTAAGTGAAATATATTACCAAAGTGATTGTAGAGAGTTACTTCATATCCTTCTATTAATACATAATTTTCTCTAGTATAATCTACGATATCAGTAGCTTTGATGAAATGCAACTCAACTATTATTACGAGTAGTAAATATTGTATCATTTTCTGTAAATAAAAATTATGATTTTATATTATTCTTATGTACTGTGACGGCCGTGGCGTAGTGGGTAGAGTGTGTGACTCTTACGCCAGAGAACCCAGGTTCGAATCCTCCATCCGACACAGAAAGTTTTTTCAATTGAATTAATTTTTCTGTTCGGCCGTCACCTCTCTGCAGACTATGGCAAACCTCAGAGTAAAAACTGCCATGAAAAGCTTCTTAAGAACATAAGCCGTTCGGAGTCGGCGTAAAACATGTAGGTCCAGTTCTCGATTATTTGTGTGCAAACATTTCACATCACACACAACACAATTGATCATTAGAAGCTCGGTCAAAGTCCTTTCAAGGGCTGAAATGGCCATTTCGTTTTCGTTTTTTTTTTTATGTCCTATCTCTACTATATATCATAACCTTATTTCCTAAGTCTTGCTTAAATCTTTGTCTCCTATATTTTGGTTTAAGGCGGTCTTCTCATTCAAAACCCGTTTTTTGGACCCTTTTTAAAAAAATTCTTATTTGAAAACGCAAAGAATAATTGAAAACTTTTGTGGGCTGTTCAAAAAGTAATGAGATTTCAAAGTTGGTGGTGAAAAAAAAGGTGTCGTCACGGCGGCCACGATTCCGGGTCTCCGGAGCGTCTGAAATGAAAAAAAAAACGGGGTTATAATCAATATAGATGTAATTCTCGGGTGAACCTCAAGCTTAATTTTGTGATTTTTTTTTGACAAAATGGCGGCCATTCAAAAAAAAAATTTCAATTTCGGGTTTTTTTTTTGTAGTTTAGTGTAAAAAAAAAAATAGTAAAAAACTTTTTAAAATTATGGTCGAGGTTCACTCGAGAATGGTGACAATTCTGCGTCGATTCCACTTTGTTTCATGAAAATCGGTTCAGTTGAACTGGAGATATCATGGCCGCCAGTTCGAAAAACGTGGGTTCGAGATAAACGCGTTTAAAGTTTGAAGTAATTTTTTTATAGCTCATTTTGACGAAGAACTTGCTTCACAAAAAAGGCTGTATCTTCTAAAGTATTTCGAATTTCTAAAAATCCTTTTAGGGGCATATTCACAACTACCCAAGCTATAAATAAATGCAAAAAAAAAGTAAAAAAAAAAAAAGTTGCTCAATGAGAAGACTGCCTTAAGCTTATTTCTTTCGGGAGTATTTTTTTCATATATTATATCCCCTTCTTGAAAGTTTTTAATTTTCCTTTTTTTATTGGGCTGACTGAGCATTTTTTCTTGAGCCTTTGATAATTTAAAATGTAAGTCAGCGTGTTGTATTTTATTATAAACTACCTCGGAAGGTTTTTCGTTGATGACTGTATTGTTTTGTTGTACTGTTGTACCGCTTTAAATATAGATTCTACAAAACTTATTAACTGATATTCTTCTTTAATGCATCTTGCCATTTCGATAAGAGTGAAATGCATTCGTTCAATTTGACCGTTTGTTGTACTGTGTTTTGGATCACAAAAGAATATTTCAATACCAAATCTGCTCATTAATGTTTTGAATTGTAATGTTGTGAAACCTGGTTCATTATCAACTTTTAACATTTTTGCTTCAGGACTTTATATAATACTTTTTCTTCTAGTTTTGTTTTGTCATCTATTAATTTTACTGTTAAATATTTGGAGTAAGAGTCTAAACAAGTCAAAAATTTTAAATTTTGTGCGAAAAGATATCCATGTGTATTAATTACCCCTCTTTTTTTGAGATTGGAGCCTCTCCAATTGGTATTTTTTTCGGGTGTCTGGAATATTTATTTTTATTACAAATCTCCCAATTACGTATAAATTCTTTAAACTGATTGCTAATTTTTGGCCAATAATATTGCGTATAAATTTGCTTAAGGTTTTCTCTATAATTCCTATGAGCTCTATTGTGGGTTTGCTCAATTATATTACCCTGATCCTCTCTATTTATTACATCTAAAGGAAAATTGTTTGTATGTAAAAATTTAATTTGAAAGTTTTGGAATAGACCTACCTTTTATTTCATAAAGATCTTCCACTGTACAATAAATTGCTCTTATTATTCCTGGTCGCAAAAGTTCTTTTAAAATTGTAATTAAATTTTCAGTTGTGTCATATTCAGCTATATGTCTTACATTCCCAAAATTAATGATTAATTCATGAATAGTAAATCGAGCTTGCTTAATAAAATTTGTTGTTTAAATTGGTTTAGGGGCTTAGTGGTCTCCTGAATATGATTGTTATCACTGCTTTCCACAGAGTGTTGGGTTTCCGTTAAGGAAGAACTATCGGATAAATTATTAAGGTATTGCCGAGATAATGCATCTGCAACTACATTAGTAGTTCCAGGCTTATATATTATTTTTTGAGCAAATTCCTCTATAAAAGCATGCCAACGCTTCATTTTGGCATAAGGATTTCGGACGGAAACGGCAAATGTCAATAGCTGGTGATCCGTATGGATCTCAAGATCGATAACACCATACAGATAATTCCTTAGATTCTTTAAAGCCCAAACAATTGCATACAACTCCTTTTCATTGGTTGCATAATTTTGTTGCGTGGAATTTAATATTTTTGATATGAGGTAATTGATTTAAATTTCTGAAATAATACAGCGCCTATAGCGACATTAGAAGCATCTGTAGTAAGTATACATTTTTTTTTTTAAATCTGGTTGATATAATTCAACTTCATGATTTAGTAAATTTTTTAGCTTTATAAAGCTAAAACAAAAAGTAAAAAAAATGTTTTACAATTACCTTAATGTGATGAAAATAAATCAAAATATAATAAATGATTTACTTTATAACGATTAGAAAATGCAATTGTTATATATATGCATTACCTTTCGTTGGGTGCGAAAACGCACCCGTGGCGCTTAACCTGATTTTTCAATCATAGTTTTTCGTTGAAAAAAAAGCAATGTGCCTCTGCATTATTAATGTTATAGCGCCTTGCATAACATACGAACTAATTTGTTGTTTTTTTTTTTTAAATAAACGTATTAATATAATGAAAATGTTTATTTTCCAAATAATTTGTCCCTGCTGCCCCAGGTGAACGGAAAAGCGAAAACATTTTTTGACCATTTTAGACCCATTTTTGGGAAGCTACAACCTAGCCATAATAAGGGTTTCGCCGGGAAAATTTTTTTTTGTCTTGGCCAGAAATGGGTTAAAAGCAACTGATTTGGCCAACTTTTTGATGCAGTTAGTATCATTAGATGAATTTTAATTGAAATATACAAAAAATTCTTGTACTTCATACACTACTCGAAATAACAGGTCATTCAATAAGCCCGTAGGATAAGTAAGAAAAAAGTGCCTTTGAGAGCGATACGTGTATAGCGATTTTTCAACTCTTTGATACCACTTTTATAGGCTTTCTCTTTCTCGTCAAAATAGGCCTCAGTTTCAGCGATTACTTCATCATTGGACTTGAACTTCTTTCCAGCAATTAAAAAATTACTTACTTACTTAGTTGGTCGTAACAACCCGTGTCCGGGTTTCAACCGACCTCATCAGCTCTCGCCAGGCGCCTCTGCTTTGCGCGCCCCTTCTCCAATCGGATACACCAAGTGCGGTTAGAGCTTCCTCAGCCTGGTCCATCCATCCATTGGAGGCATGGTCGCCCTCGTCTTCGTTGACCAGCGACCCTCGCCTCGAGCACCTTTTTCGCTGGAGCTTCGTCGTGCATACGATGGGCATGACCCAGCCAGCGTAGTCGCTGCACAGTTATACGCCGAACTACGTCAATGTCTTCGTAGAGCTCATACAGCTCGTGGTTCAATCGGATGCGATAGTCATCGCCGACTCGAACAGGACCGAAGATTTTGCGAAGAACTTTTCTCTCGAACACCCCCAGAGCGGCTGCGTCAGTTTGCGAAACTACCCATGCCTCAGCGCCATAAAGCAGCACAGGTAGAACGAGCGTCTTGTAGAGTGTTAGTTTTGTCGATCGAGAGAGGGCTCTGGAACTTAGTTGCTTACTGAGCCCGTAGTAGCACCTATTAGCAATTATTGTTCTTCGCTTTATCTCCAGGCTGATTTCGTTTTTGGTATTAATGGCGGTGCAAAGGTAAACGAACTCCTTGACTACTTCAAAGTTATAGCTGCCGGATGAAACGTGGGAGTCTAAACGCCGAGCTCCCTTGTTTGTAGACAGCATATATTTTGTTTTGCCCTCATTTATCGTCAAACCCACTTTGGCTGATTCCTTTTCGATAGCGGCGAAAGCAGCGGTAACATCTCTCTTGGTTCTGCCGACAATATCAATATCATCAGCGTACGCAAGGAGCTGGACGCCTTTGTAGAAAATGGTCCATTATGATGCACACCGGCCTTTCGTACGATCCCCTCCATGATGATGTTAAAGAGATCGCAAGAC
>OU612044.1:96605175-96639156 GCA_914767935.1 Coremacera marginata | reverse complement strand
AACGTGCTTTTAAGCGATAAGCAGTGGGGTGATTTTATAACGATGAGTACCGCCCCAACAAGCCAGTCCATATTCAAGTTTTGAGTGTAAAATACCGTAATAAACACAAGTTAATAATTTTTTCGAACAGAATGTCTTTAATTGATAAATTTGTCGTATAGCCGACGACGCGTATCTCTTAAGCGCACTCGTGTGTTCTGACCATGTCATCTTCGAGTCTAAGAAAATCCCTAAATATTTGAAAGTTGTAACGCAATCAATATTAAAGCAATCAGGACAGCAAGCTACACTGTCATTGAAAGTTTGCAAATTATTTGATGTGGCACAAGTGTACTTATCGAACATAAATTTATTGCAGTTTGGCTGATGATATATAAACTTATTGCACTGGAATTCTCTGCCAGCCGCGTTGAAATACATTATTTTAGTTTTGTCACTTAGGACTAGCTTATGCATTGAAAACCAATGTCTTATAATGCCTAGGTCATGGTTAATGCTTGCTGTTAGATCAAGAAGAGAATTTCTCGAATACGTACATGCCATATCATCTGCGAAAGCTACAGATACACTTTCAAATTTTTGATTAAAAAGTGAATTAATATAAATTAAAAAAAGGATAGGTCCTAAAACCGAACCTTGAGGCACACCTGTGTCAATTGATACGAATGAACTAAACACGTTGTTTATTTTTACTCTCTGCATTCTATTTTGTAAATATGAGCAAAGCCATTTGTGAGTCGATCCTCTAAGCCCACATTTATACATTTTATTTAGAAGAATTTTATGGTCGATCGTATCAAAGGCCTTGGTGATGTCTATAAAAAGTACAGCTGTATGTTTTTTGTTGTTAATGCCGCTATAAATATTATTGCAAAATTTCAGAAGTGCATCTTCAGTTGAAAGACTCGGTCTGAAACCAAACTGATGTTCGCTAAAAAATTTCGTTTTATTTAGAAAATTTAGAATTCTAGCTTTCACAAGTTTTTCGTACACCTTCGAAAAAACCGGTAAAATAGAGATAGGACGATAATTATTTGGTAACTGCTTGTCACCTTTCTTGAACAAAGGAATAACTTCCGCCTTTTTTAATTCCTCGGGGAAAACTCCAGCATCAATACTTTTATTAACCAGGTGGCAAAGTACGTCAACAATATTGTGCACTATTTGTTTTATGAATGCATTTGAAAAGTTATTTTCTGTTTTTGCGTTAGAGTTCTTCAACGACATTATAATTTTATAGATTTCAGTGGTAGAAGCTGGCTCAATATAAATGCTCTGACTGTAGGAAGTTTCATTTTCTAAGCAACAACAATTTAAATTTCTTGTAGTATTGTTAGGAATAACACTTTTTACAACATTCGTAAAAAAATTGTTCAATGCGTTGGCTTTTTCGGCATCATCTGATAAGGATTCACCATTTACATTTAAACGCGTAATTACTTCTCTTATATTTGACCTGTTTAATAAGCTATTGACTAACTCCCATTCTTTTTTTACATCACCTTTTACTTTGTTGAACTCATTGATGTAGAAGTTATTTTTACAAGCATCAGTATCTTTCAGAATTTCCTTACAAAGAGTTTTATATTGTGCTTTTAAGTTAATATCTCCAGGATGCTTTGTTAATTTTTTGTAAAGTTTATTTTTATGACAAATTTTTACTAGCAATTCATTATTCATCCAAGGTTTTAACCTTTTAACATTTGAATTTTTAGCATTGGAAGTGAAACTGCAGCAATTAAAATATTGTAATAGTGTTTCCATAAATATATCAAAAGCTTTGGATGGATCCGGTTCATTATAAACTGCGTCCCAAAACTCAAATCTTAATTTACTATTTAATAAAGCAAAATCTGTTTTCATGAAAACTCTATCATAAGGATTGGCCATAAAATTATCACAATTTGCGAAGTTATTAAAAGAAAGACATGTTAAGCAGTGATCTGACAACTGCAGGTCACACACAGAGCTGCTTATGGTTGTTTCACAAGATTGTTTAAAACGCAAAAAAATATGATCAATGCAGGAAGCAGAAGAGGATGTAATTCGAGTGGGTTGATTTATAAGAGATTCAAGTCCGTGGGACGATAGTGTCAGTAAGTACTTATCTACAGCATTAGATTCTATTAAAATATTCAGATTTATATCACCCAGTAGAACCAGGTTACCATTTTTATTATTTTCTAACAATTCACTTAGTTCATTCAAAAACACATCATTTACATCACTGTCATGAAATCTGTAAATGCAAATTAAAGTAAAATTTGTATTATTTATTGAACACATTGTTTTAACCACATCACAACTTAGAAGACTTATTCCGGAGAATTCACAGCTTACATCTTTTTTAACAAAAACCGCAACTCCACCTGCCGCATATTGATTATTACACTTAGCATAACAATTATATCCTGGGATATCAAACAGAGACACTTCTTTATCATAAATCCATATCTCCGTTAAAAATATAATATCGGGTTTATTTTTGAACGAATCTAAGTTTAAAAGAAAATTATCAAAATTTTTACGCATGCTTCTAATGTTTTGTTGAATAATAAAAAAATTTCTACATTTGTTTGGATTGTCTATAATATCATAAAAATTAACTTTTTTGCAATTTGAAAGGGGAATATTAAATAAATTCGCTTGAGTATCTTCGTTTTCCGCAATCATATTTAAATTGAAGGGTTTATATAAAAAAGAAAAAACTAAGCAAGAGAAGATGTATTATTCGAATTTTTAAGATTTTCGAGATCCTCAAGAGAATTTATCACAACACAATTTCCTCCATCATTTTTTCGCATTAAAACTTTGCCATTTGAAATCCAAACAAATTTGAAGTTAATGTCTTTTTTAAGCTTTTGAGCTTCTTTTAAAAGAAATCTGGTCACTCCAGAAAGAACGTCATTGACGTAGATTTTATTGTTTTTTTCACAACCAAAGATTTTTGAGCAAAGTTTTGATTTGTTTGCATATTTTTTTTTCATAATATTTTTTTTTACGAGAAGAGAAGTAAATTTCACACAGAGAACATGAGATGCAGTATTACTTTTGTTGGTTATTTTCTTGACATAACACTTGTCGATCTGTGCCTCTGGAACATTTATATTTAGCCCTTCGGAAAATACCTTGAAAGCAGAATTGATAGCATTGTTGTTACTAACGTTCGGTACACCCACAATCTCTATGCACTTCTCTCTTTCATGCTGCTGTAAATAATTGACTTCTTCTTGGAGTTTGTCAATTTTCTCTACCAAATATTTTTTCTCCTCTTGCAGAGACTGGATTGTTGTAAGAGTGTTTGTATACATTGATTTAAGAGACAATATCTCATTGTACACCAGCTCCAGAGTTATATTTGGTTCGTGGCTTTGTGGCTGTTGTTGTTGTTGCTGTTGATGTTGCAGTTGTTTTTGCTGTTGTTGCTGTTGATGATACTGCTGTTGTTGTTGTTGTTGATGGTATTGCTGTTGTTGCTGATGTTGGGTTCGCCTGGGCTGCTGCATAAGTTGAGTTTGCTGTTGCTCAATGTCGTGTGGTATCGGTGTGCTTGTATTTGTTTGTTGGTCAAAAGCGGAGCGATCGGAAGAGTTTTGGAACATTAAGAGATTTGTTACTTCGGTGTTATTTGTTACTTCATTGGTAGAAGTTGCTAACGGACGCATTTTAGCAACATTTGGTGGCGAATGCAACGAAGCGCGTCGGACCGAAATACATTTTTTACACTTAAAAGTCTGACTATTTTTTAGCATATATTCAATGTCAGCCTTTTGCAAATTAACGCAAATGCAATGAAAATATTCATTGCAGGTGCCACACTTCACTTTTTTACTATCGTCGAGATGTCTTTCGACTTTTGTTAGACAAATGCAGGGCATTTTTGTACTTGTTAGTAGTTTAATTAGTTGAACAAACGACAGCGAAACTTAGTGCGTGTTGACCCCACGACGACACTTTTCTTAATTGATTTGGTAACAAATCCCCTTACGACTCCCGTAGAAATACATGCTACCGCGATTAAATTGCTCACACTTTCGCACACACTGAGATACAATTTCAAGCCAAAAGTATTACAGTGGATAGAACCAAATACGAATATTTGGTAACAGCTCTACAACAGGAAGTAATCATCACAGTATTGGATTTTATCCAAAATCCACCGTCCACAAATCTATACAATGGACTCAAAAAAACACTAATTGATAGACTTTCATTGAGCGAAAACAAACGACTCCACAAAATCCTGTCGGATTCTGAAATGGGTGATCAAAATCCATTGCAGTTTTTCCGTTCACTTCTATTGCTAACTGGTTCCTCAGTAAGTAATTACGAAAATTACCAAAAAGTCTGAATGTTGCCTTGACCGGGTCAGGCCATGAAGAACTAGACGTTCTTCTTAAACTAGCAGATAACATGTGGGAAGTTATAACTGGAGGTGAAACCTCCTCTATAAATAAGAAATCCCCAAATGCTGAAGATTTAGTTGCAATCACACAACACTTTGCCGAAACGACAACCAAGATTTTAGAAAGTTTTAATAAGTTGTCGCTTGAAGTACTCCTGTTCAAGGAACTCCAATCCACGAAATGTTTCAAGGTCCCATAAACGACATCGAAGTATGTCACGACAACGGCCAGCTAATTGGGTATGTGGATACCATTATCAATTCGGTAGAGCGGCCAGAAAATGTGAACAACCATGTGCATTTGTTCAAAACGGACTAACACCAAATAACACAACACACAAGTCGACAAACTAAAAAACTCCATCATTGCAACGGCGAATGATGGAAGTTCAAAATTATTACACGCCGTTTATTCATATACGACAAAGACAATAACACTAATTTTTTAATCGACAGTGATGCAGAAGTTTCAGTTTTACCTGAAGAATTAAGTCTGAAGAATTTCAGACTTAGTACAATTTCGATCTTCGGAAAAAAATTAACGTAAATTTAAAACTCAGACGAGAATTTGCATTCACTTTCACTTTGTGGTAGACATAACAAGACCTATTATAGGAGCAGACTTTCTGGCACAAGAAACATTGAAACCCATTGACAAAATTATCGGTCAATGCAATCTCAGCGTACTCCGAAACACCATTATCAAAATTATTTACACTATACAACAAATACACTCAGCTACTAAAACAATTTCCTTCACTTAGAACAGAAGCAGACTTCACAACACCTGTCAAACACAAAACTAATTACTACATCAAGACTGAAGAACAACTACCATTCACTAGGCCAAGACGTTTAGATTTACCTAAATTAAAAATCGCGAACAAGAATTCGATTTCTTAGTAAAGTCAGGAATTTGTAGACCGTCAGATTCAAAAACTTTCTCTCCACTACACCTAGTAGTGAAACGAGAACGAAATGACTGGATACCTTGCGGTGATTACAGACGACTCAACGCTATCACAGTACCCGACCATTACCCGTTACCACATAACACGATTTTTCGATTAACTTACACAACACAAACATTTACTCAAAACTTGATTTAGTTAGGACCTACCATCAAATCCCGATGGCTCCTGAACACATACACAAGACAGCCATAACAACACCTTTTGGAATGTTTGAGTTTCTCCGAATGCCTTTCGGTTTGAGAAACTCGGCACAAACATTTCAAAGATTCATACACAAAGTAATTCATGGACTATACTTCATTTTTGTTTACTTAGACGACATTCGTCAGATTCGTCAAATTCGTTCAGAACAGCTGATCTGAGCGGACGCTCTTTTCTTTGAGCTCTAGATTTTGTTTTGATAAACGCTTATTTTTATGTTAACAATTTTGTAAAAACGTAAGCTAAAAACAGTGCGATCAGTTCTTGTAAATAACTTTAAAGTGACTCTGCAAATTATTGTAACAAAACAAATTAAAAACAATCTTTGTGTGCTTAAAATTAAAACCAATATGTATTGAAGAAAAAAAAATATAAAAAAAAAAACAATAAATCGAACACACAAACAGCAAAAGAATAAATACACAAAAAAACAAATAATAATAGTGCCGCTCATAAGTGACAAACATAAGTGACTCATTCGCGGAGATCTATATACTAAAGCTATTGCCAGCAGCCAGCAGCTTTATGGTGTCTTTGTGTTGTGCGCGATCTTTTTTGTATTGTTTTGCAAACTATTTTCTTCTGCTCACATCAATTTCTGCTCTCCTCCGGATTTTATATTGTGCTGATGTTGTCCTCTACAATGCTTACGCGTTATTTAACTCCCTCTCGACAGACTTCGCCAACAACATCGAGAAGGTAAAGAGTGAAGTTGCTAAAATCAGCGACAAATTTATCGAATACGATAAAAAAATTCTCGCTCTAGAAAACGAAGTCTGCGCGCCCACCACTCGCTGTGACAAGTTAGCTGATCTTGTCGAAAAAATCAATAATAGCAGGAACAACAACACCAACAGCCACACAATTGACCACAACTCTGACGCTATTTTGTTTGGAGTGCTGTTCAATAAGGGAGAAAACTTGAAAGCATATTCAATCTTATATGCCGATCTATTGACTTCCTCTCGCCGCAGCTCAGAGATATTTTTCGAGTTAAGACCAATACGAATGTCGCGAACCCTTTGGCTGTTGTTAAATTCTACACTACGTACGACCGAAATCGAGCTCTAAAAGTCTTTGGCGAGTATCGCAGGCGTTCGAAGCAAGCGGTTAATCTCCGTTATGCTGGTCTTGACTCGGACAACAATGTGTTTATACACGAAAGCCTTGCTGTCGAAGCAAGAAAAATATTACATGCCGCGATTGCCTACAAGCACAAAAAACAAATTTTCAACGCCTCTTCTCTGCGTGGTTCTATCTTCATCAGACTGCACAAAGATGGGGATAAAATTAAAGTCTGCAGCATTGATGAGCTACAAAATTACGCAAGTGGAGTCGCCGAAGCAGAAGTATCTCTGTAATGCTTTTTTTTCAAAAACGCTTTTTATTTTACCCTTTTTCTTCTACTCATTTCTATATCTGCATCTTTTCTATTAAATGCTTATTGTGCTAATGTTTTCTTTGTATTCTATGCTCGTAGCAAATAACACTGACTCTCGCACTAACGAAAATCATAAAACAATGATTGAAGTCTTATGCAAGCAACGCTCCGGCCTGAAAATCTCACATTTTAAAGCAAGAAGTCTTAATGACTATAAGACGGACTGCGTTAAATATGTTTTTGAAAATTCCTCTATTGATATAATTTGTGTGTCGGAAACCTGGTTTCACGAAGATGTTGAGAATTCTTATTTAAATATTAAAAATTTTAACCTGTTTCGGAAGGACAGATCAAACAAAAAAGGCGGTGGCGTTGGAATATATTGGAAAAAATTTTTGAATGTTTGAAAATTGAATTTGAATGCTGAACAAATCTATTGGTTCGGATGTTGAATACTTGAATGTTAAAATTTATAAAAACAGAACTAAAGTCTTTCTTTCATGTGTATACAACCCGAATCGCAACTGTAGCTTAGAACCTTTCCTTAAAGACAACTCTTCCTGTGCCATAAACTTTCAACACTTTATTCTATGTGGTGATTTCAATATAAATATACTTGCAAATGATAGCCTCCGTAGAAATTTTGTCGATAATTTAGCTGAAGCCGGCCTTAGCATTGTTAATACAACTATTCCAACTAGGTTTGTCAACAATGCTTCTCCTAGCTTACTGGATATTTTTGCAGTTTCCGATCAAGACCCTGTTTTACTTTTTGACCAGTTGTCATTCGTTTCTGACCATGACCTTATATTTTGTGCACTGGATATTGATCTCTCACCAGCTGTTATTGATACTACTTTCTTTTACCGAAACTTTAAGAGCATTGATTACGGATCATTATTAAATAGCTTGTCTCATATCAACTGGACCGACTCTTGGTTTTTGAGCTCAGTCGATGAAAAATTAAATTTTTTTATTGATAATTTCTGATCTTTTTGAAACCAATGTTCCCCTTAGCACGTTTCGAGTCAATAACAGGTCCTGCCCCTGGTTCACATCTTCTGTAAAAATGGCTTTAAAAAAGTAACAGATCATACAGCAGGTTGAAACGAAATCCAACCGTGGCGAACTGGGAGGCTCATAAAATTTCAAGGAACGAAGCTACGTCAGCTGTTAGGTTGTCCAAAAAACAATTTTATTTGACTAAGCTCAGTCCCTCACAGTCATCGAAAAGTCTGTGGAACAACTTAAAAAGTATAGGAATTAGCAAAAAGAATATCGAATCTTGCCCAATTGATCCCAATCACCTCAACAATTTTTTCACTGCTAACTCGTTGTCTGATGATTCAAATGAATCCATTAACCATATAAGTCATTCTATCTTCCCTACACAGTTTAATTTTAGCGCGGTTAGTGAAATGGATGTCGCCCGCTGCATAACAAAAATAAAATCAAGCGCGTCTGGTGAAGATGGCATATCCTTAAAGTTTGTTAAACTTATATTGCCTTATGTGCTCAGCCCGCTGGTGCACATAATTAACCACATCTTTACAACCTCGTGTTATCCTGCAATTTGGAAGGTAGCGACCAACCATTATTCCAATTGCAAAAAAATCTAATGCGAGTGAGCCATCTGACTTTAGACCAATTAGCTTGCTGTCTTCGATTTCTAAGGCCTGTAAATCTTTAATGGCTGAGCAGATTTCAAGCCATGTACACACATTTGGTCTCATTTCGAACCTTCAATCTGGGTTCCGCCCTGGCCATAGCTGCTCCTCTGCAATAGTCAAAGTACTGGATGATGTTAGAATACCCTTTGATATGGGTCATGTAACCCTACTATGCTTACTGGACTTACTGGACTCCAAAGCCTTCGACTCTGTAAACCATAATATTTTATGTAAAAAACTAAAGTTCAATTTTGGATTCTCCGATACTTCAGTTCGGTTATTGGAAAGTTATTTAAGCGAAAGGTCACAGAGAGTTAAAGTAGGGTTTAATTACTCTACATTCAAGAATACTAATACTGGAGTTCCCCAAGGCTCGGTTCTAGGTCTACTTCTATATATTTTCCTTGTTCGTCAATGATATTTTCGATATATGCAAAAACGTCACAATGCATGCGTACGATGATGATCTTCAATTATATTTGTCTAGATTTTGGGGGCTCATTGAAGATTTGTGTGTAAGAATGAATGAAGATTTAGATACTGTAGCTAAATGGTCTAAAGATAATAAACTCTAACTAAACCCCATAAAATCATACATTCTACCAATATCTAAAGCACCTTTCTTAAACTTTGATCTACCCTCAATTCTACTCAATAACGTTGAACTGGAAGTTGTTGCTAAGGCATCTAACCTTGGATTTAAAATAAATAGCTTTTTGTCCAGTGAGGATCACATTAATTCCTGCGTGAGTAAAGTCTACTCTGTTTTACGGAACCTAAGAATGACCTCGGCGTTTGTTCCCATCGTAACAAAACGATAACTTGTATTACAACTACTGATGCCCATCATCACTTACTCGGTAGTAGTTTATAGCAATTTAGATTCACGTTCATCCCACAAATTGTTAGTTGCTCTAAATAACGCTGCCCGTTACGTCTATGGACTGAAGAGGTTCGATCATGTATCCTTCTTTCGCACTAAGCTACTTGGTCGCTACTTATTTCGTTATCTTGAAGCAAGAAATTGTATATTACTGCATAAAATAATCTACTCGCGTTACCCACATTACTTGTATGAAAAACTTCAGTTCTGTAGGTTAATTAGATATATGAACCTGCTGATTCCGAGCTACTATTACAAAATTGAAATTTGGTAGTTTGATTCGATTGATTTCATCTTCACACGATCACAGCTCGGTAAAAGCTAAGTTGGTGGGGTTTGTTGATATACCGTTAGAAAGATGATTTCATTACCTTTAAAATGAGTAATCAAAGTAAGTTTTAAGTAAGTTAGTTTTCCTGCTAAAATCAATAACGTGAATCAAATTTGGAAATATTAATTAACCCTGTAGCTCCTAAGAATGTGAAAATAGACCCTCCCTCCCCTCCCATACGATTTTTTGCTCAGCTCGACATAACCTTTCACCTCCGTAAATAGTTGCAGTCAATTGCGGGACACCCTGTATAATATATAATAAAAAGTCCGCATCATATGCGCACGAAACAGGTCAACCGTTTGAGCACTGAACTGTCTAAGTGACAAAAATCATCAAAACACAAGGATGCTGCTGAGCTGCAAGTAGAATATGAGGCTCTGGAGGGGTTATTATATGGACCTGGAATTGGTGTAGATTGGTTAGTTGCAGACTCGATTAGTTTAACTCATTTTTTAAAGAAAATATTATTTTTACTTTATATACACTTTTTTAAAAAAGGCGTTTTTTAACCATCAAACTTCATTTTTCTTTAAATATTTGATGAATTTTAATTTTTTTTTCTTTATTTTTATTAATATTATTAATAAATAACATTTTTTTATAAATTTTCTAAAAAATAAAAAAAAATCGTTTTCAAACTTAAAACACGTTTTTCACAAAATGGATTTTTTGAAATTTGCTTGCAAGATAACTCAAAATTTATTGCACCAATTGACATACAAATTTATATACATATTTTTTAAGTAATTTGTGTGGAAGTGACTTCGCCCTTTTTTAAAACTGAGCCTAAAAATAAATTTACCGCTCGGTATAAACCCAAATTTACACCCATTTTTTTAAACAATCAAATTTAAAGGCGCGTTATTTTCTTACAAGCAAAAATTAAAAAAAAAACTCGAAATCACTACCTCGGCGTAAGTGTTTTCTTTACAAATAAATATTTTTTTTCAGATGGTTACAGATCATGTTATTCTGCAAGCAAAATGATCCTACTCTTCTCGCATCGCTTCATGATGACGTACACGCGAATGAGGTCACAAAAATTTAAAAAACATTTTTTTTTTATATTCTTGAATAATTGTTAAAATCAATAAAAGAAACTTTATATATATAAAGCAAATTTTTAACCCAATATCTTTGGAAAAATTATAGGCGGAGGAATAATGAACCACTCTTGTCAACATACTTTTGTAATCTGAACACGTCAACAGTACTTAAAAAGCTCAAAAAGTTCTGGTTTTTAATTTAAAATATATTTGTGGTAAGTGATAATAATGCAATTGTTAGGAAGCAACAAAGTTAAAACATTTCTTCATACTAACTTACTTATTAAGGTGACACTTGCAACCGTAAGTCGGTTTTGGCCTGTTGTAAGAATTAAGACCAGCCATTTCTATTTTGCGGTTGCTGGCGCCAGTTGGATGCGCCAAGTTTCGTCAGGTTGTCCTCTACTTGGTGCTTCCAACGGAGATGCGGCCGTCCTCTTCTGCGTTGACCGCCGCTGGGTACTGAATCGAATATTTTCTTCGCTGGAGCGTCGTCTTCCATCCACTCAACATGACACCTAGCCAGTGAAGCCGCTCGATTTTTATGCGCTTTACAATGTCGATGTCGGCGTATAGCTCATACAGCTCATCGTTACATCGTACTTACAAGGAAAGCTGCCCAGGTGTCACTCACCGATTTGAATAATTTTTGGATATGTGATAGAGGACAAAAATCTAAGGTCGACGTATTTTTTTATACGTGCTCAATCGATAGTTTACGGTTTCAAAATGACGTTTTAAAATATGCGAAAATATCGTTTTTTTGCCACAATTTCACTATTTTCCATAGAAATATATACAAATTTGGTATCAAACGAAAGTTATTTTAAAGCCACACATGATGGCATCCATTTTGGAGAAATAAATTTCATTGTAATTTTGTTGTAATTTTTAACAGTATTTAGTCGATATCATAAGGAGCGCATTTTCGAAATTGTTTCATTTTCATTTATGTTTGATTTAAGAGAATTCTAAAATTTACCTTTTTTTTGTTTTTTTCAATTTTTAAGTTTTTATGTTAAAATTTTCTTTATTAAAATATGCATTTATATGGTGTCAAAAATGTTGTTTTTTCTCCAAATTTCCTTATGTGTAAATATTTAATCGGAAAAGTTTATATTTAACAGGACTTCTATACAACTTTATGCTTTTAACTTGTTTGCCCGAAGGAATGAGAAAAAACCATCAGAAATTTAGGTTAGTTTTCAACATATTTCACAAATTTTTTTTTTGTTATAAAGTTTAATAAAAGTACTTGCCAAAAAATATTTTAACAATATCAATTACTGAACATTTGCATTTTTAATAATTTTTTCAAAAAAAGCCCAAAATATTCAATGTTTCCTCAAAAAATTACGTAAAATTTCTTTTTGTTGTAAAAATAATTTAAATTAAAAATGGCATTTTAAACTCCCTTTCACATGGCATGACATTTATTAGCAACAATGGATTCAGTTTTAAACAAAAATTTATTAACTATTCCTATTATAAAAAAACAAGGGTTTTTTTGATGAAATTAATTTTTTTAAAAATGTTCTTTTTATATTTTTTATAAAAGAGTATAGCTTCAAAAATAATTTATTTGAAGCTAACTTGAAAAAAAATATCCCAGTATTCTTTTCCAATCAAAAGTTATTACTAAAAACTTATTTTCATACCATGTGGATCTGTATTAACAAAATTCCTTTTCTGTTAATTATTAAGTTTCTATATCCTTCCCATGCTCATGTTAAGAATAATCATGCTCATTTTGAAAATTTTAAAACAAACAAATATTTTGTATTCTTTTCAGTTATTAACCCTTGGCTGCCACACCTCGCTCTAGTAATATAGCTTCCACCCTATGGTAACTCATTACCCTAACTATCCAAGGGTTAATAACTGAAAAGTATAAAATATATTTGTTTGTACATTTGTTTCCATACAGATCCACATGGTATGAAAATAGGTTTTTAGTAATAACTTTTGATTGGAAAAGAATACTGGGATATTTTTTTTCAAGTTAGCTTCAAATAAATTATTTTTGAAGCTATACTCTTTTATAAAAAATATAAAAAGAACATTTTTAAAAAAATTAATTTCATCAAAAAAACCCTTGTTTTTTTATAATAGGAATAGTTAATAAATTTTTGTTTACTGGGATATTTTTTCAAATAAATTATTTTTGAAGCTATACTATTTTATAAAACATATAAAAAGAACATTTTTAAAAAAATTAATTTCATCAAAAAAATCAAAATATACCCCTGTTTTTTAATGATAGGAATAGTTAATAAATTTTTGTTTAAAACTGAATCCATTTTTGCTAATAAATGTCATGCCATGTGAAAGGGAGCTTAAAATGCAGTTTTTAATTTAAATTATTTTTACAACAAAAACAAATTTTACGTAATTTTTTGAGGAAACATTGAATATTTTGTTAATATAGATATTTTGTTAATATCTATAAGTTTGACCCGGTAGGTGGCGCTGTTCTTGCTGTGTCAGTGTTTAAAGGGGTATTTGAGAGTATAATTCACAAACGACTTGAGAATTTGTCATGACTCTTTCAATACACCATTACTTTTTATGCAAACAAAATTACAAAAATACAAAATGAATAAAAATAAACAAGAAAAAAAAACTTAAGTTTTTATGATAGTTGGGCTTGATTTTCCGATCGTATAAAAAGTTTATAGATTTTTAAAAACATTAAATAAACCCTACATTTATGCATACTTTATGAAAGAATATTAAAAAAGCCATTTTTGGTTTTGAATATTTTTCCAACATATATTTTTGCGAAATAATTCCAACCAAACTTTTTTGCGAAATAAAGAAATTATTTTTTTGCGAAATTTGGGGAACAGGGGGCGTACCTTCACATGGCACCGTGTCTGACCGCCTCAACCTGGCGAGCCCAGCATTATCCATGTCGAAATCGTCTCAAGTCGATTCAAACCTCCACGTGGTGTTCCCTGGGCAACGGCAAACTGGCATCCGTCAGTTTGACGGCTAATTTGAGCGGCGGGTCGCTCCGTGGACCTTAAACATGGAATGTGCGCAGGGTTTGGGTCCCGCCACATTACTACTGCCCAATGAAAACTAAACCAGCCCCGGATAAGAACCCCAATAACGTTCACGACCACCGCAAACGAAAACGAAACACGAAAAAAAAACGGACAATGATTTACGGATATGCACAGGGAATGTCCGGACCCTTTATAGGGAAGGTGCCATTATCCAACTGGCGGAAGCTCTCAAAACAATAAAATCTGATATCATCGCCATCCAGGAAATGCGATGGAAAGGGCAAAACTGCTCTAAACAA
This sequence comes from Coremacera marginata, assembly GCA_914767935.1. Lineage (NCBI taxonomy): Eukaryota > Metazoa > Arthropoda > Insecta > Diptera > Sciomyzidae > Coremacera > Coremacera marginata. The sequence continues at coordinate 96,624,952 of OU612044.1, read as the reverse complement.
GCACACTGTGATATCTACTACAGCTGCCATGCGGAGAGGCGCGAATTTGGATGTGGATTCGTTGTTAGCCGGAAACTACGCCACCTTGTTTTCCGGTTCACACCTGTGAACGAAAGATTGGCCACGATCCGCATCAATGCAAAATTTTTCTCCATCAGCCTTATTTGCGCGCACGCCCCGACGGAGGAAAAGGACGAAGCTGTCAAAGACGCTTTCTACGCTAGTCTTGAGGACGTATACGACCACCTTCCGGTCCATGACGTGAAAATAGTCCTCGGCGATTTTAATGCGAAAGTCGGAAGGGAAGGCATCTTTGGCCCCACTGTCGGTCAGTTCAGTCTTCATGAGACCTCCACGAACAACGGTCTAAGACTTATCGACTTCGCCGCGGCGCGAAACATGGTAGTTAGTAGCACCAAATTTAAACACCTCGACAACCACAAGGCCACCTGTCTGTCCCCGGATCAAAAAACGCGAAACCAAGTTGATCATGTTAGTGTTCTAGATGTGCGTACATTTCGGGGGGTCAACATTGACTCCGACCATTATCTTGTTGCAGCCAAGATTCGCATGCGATTATGCAAAAATGACCTCTCCGAAACCTTCAATGCCGAAAGAGGTTTCAGGCAAGGCGATCCACTGTTTTGAGATCTCTTTAACATCATCATGGAGGGGATCGTACGAAAGGCCGGTGTGCATCGTAATGGCACCATTTTCTATAAAGGTGTCCAGCTCCTTGCGTACGCTGATGATATTGATATTGTCGGCAGAACCAAGAGAGATGTTACCGCTGCTTTCACCGCTATCGAAAAGGAATCAGCCAAAGTGGGTTTATCGATAAATGAGGGTAAAACAAAGTATATGCTGTCTACAAACAAGGGAGCGCGGCGTTTAGATTCCCACGTTTCATCCGGCAGCTATAACTTTGAAGTAGTTAAGGAGTTCGTTTCGTTAACCCTGGCACCGCTATTAATACCAACAACGAAATCAGCCTGGAGATAAAGCGAAGAACAATAATTGCTAATAGGTGCTACTACGGGCTCAGTAAGCAACTAAGTTCCAGAGCCCTCTCTCGATCGAAAAAACTAACACTCTACAAGTCGCTCGTTCTACCTGTGCTGCTTTATGGCGCTTCGGTCCTATTCGAGTCGGCGATGACTATCGCATCCGAATGAACCACGAGCTGTATGAGCTCTACGAAGACATTGACGTAGTTCGGCGTATAACTGTGCAGCGACTACGCTGGCTGGTTCATGTCCATCGTGTGGACGACGAAGCTACAGCGAAAAAGGTGCTCGAGGAGAGTGTCGCTGGTCAACGACGACTAGGGAGACCATGCCTCCGATGGATGGACCAGGCTGAGGAAGCCCTAACCGCACTTGGTGTATCCGATTGGCGCAATGCAGCGCCGCCTGGCGAGAGCTGATGAGGTCGGCCGAAACCCGGACACAGGTTGTTACGACCACCTAAGTAAGTAAGTAAGTAAAGAAATTCTTTAAGGTTTTTTTTGGAAAATTATAAAAATTAGAAGGGAAACGAAAATAAAAAAGATTTAAGCAAGATTGGACGGACAATTAATCAAAATTACAAACAAAAAAAAAAATTAATGCATATTAAAGCACTTTCATTTTTGATTGATTTTTTTTTATTTCACCAAAAAATAAAATTAGTACTAAAAACTTTGTTTCTGGTACGAAATTTTTTGTGGTGTCAATTTCTTGGAAATTGTAAGCATCTTGCAAGTTCTTATAGAAAACGAAATTTTTCTAATAAAAGACATCTAAACCAAGAATGTTACTAACCACAAAGGTATGCAATTACCAAATTGCAATAACATAACTTTGAAAATTATTGCAGGGCAGATTATTTACCTTAAACATATAAGGTGTTTGATAAATCTGAGGACCTAAGTATGTTTGGCGACGACAAAAAAAGTCAAAAATTTGGGTATAAATGGTTAAATATAAAAACATGGCTGCCGATGCACAAAGTGTAAGTGCGTAACCTTGACGCCTAAGGACCTTGGTTTAAACCCCTCTGTCGACAATACCACCTTTCAGGTGATACGCGCGAAGCGTAAAAAAACAATTGGTTTTTGTTAATATAGTGTCAGAAAAAACTACATTTTTGGTAGAGTAATGACCCAATTTGAATATTTTTTTGCACATGAAACTACATAAAATGGTCCACTCATAAAACGGTCTTGGATTGATATGGGTTTTAAGGTCAAAGGTTAATTGTATCATAAATCCATTGGCATATTTCAGTTCAGCAAAAAATTTTACATAAAAGTATGTTATAAAAAAGTTTTTGTATCGCCTTAATGCTTTTAAAAATTTAAATTAAAACATTAAATTATTAGTTCATTAAAATCGCGTTTTATAGCGGCGCCCTTCCAGTTTTTGGATATTTTTTTTTTTTTATTACTTAGACTATTATGGCATCCAGGATTCATATTCTGCCCGTACAGGGAGGTTCTGAAATACTTTATTAAAATAAACCCATCCACTGTTCAGTTATAGCAAAATGGTCGAAGCCGAAACTTCAAAAAATATGAAAATTTTAATTTTCATATAAATACTGTTTCGGTTTCGGCCAAAATTTTGGTTTCGGTTGGACTCTAGTCTTATATAAAACGTGTATATTTAATTGACGTCAAACTTACCGATAAATGCGGTAAACTGCTTGCGTATCATGACATGGATTCCAACTTGCATCAAATACAATGACGCGATTTGCTCCAACCAAGTTTATACCTAATGAACCAGCTTTTGTAGAAATTAAAAACAGAACAATATTAGAGTTTGAATTGAAATCATTGACCAGTTTCTCTCGCTCTTGTGATGCAGTTGAACCATCAAGTCCTAAAAATTAAATCGAATATCATTTTATGAATTAATAAAACATACTCTAATACATACTAAAATAAGAAACATTTCTTGCCCAGAAATGGTTAGAGTTCGGAGCAAGAGTTGATTGCAAAAACTTTTCTATTAAGTTAAGGGTCAAAAGACTCTGGCTAAACAACAATACTCTGTCTCCCTTTTTAATACTTTCATTTAAAATGCAAAAAAATATTTCCATTTTCGGAGAGTTTCGAAGCAAGTTTGGTTCATATCCTTTTATTATATCAGCTGCCCAATCATATGGAATAACATCTTCGTTCTTAACCTTCAGAGTTTCTTTTTCAGAGGAAGTTAGTAACCCAAAAGATTGTTTATTGCTACTGCTTAAGGATGTAATTGCCGCTGAATTCATGTGAGCATTCCCTAATGATATTTCTTCGCACAATTCTTTATATTGTCCAAAGTTATCTTTGCTTTGGAGAACCGTTGATTTCTTTTTACAAGATAAACTGTTGTTCACAATTTGATTTGTAGTTAAATCAATGTCAGTTTCAACAATTTTTATTTCCTTTGTATCCAAATCAACTATTTGCGATGAGCCATTTAAATTTTGAAAATCTTGTTTCTTTTTGACAACCATACCAACATAGTCAGGCTTTTGTGGAGGACCAACATCGGTGCATAAGGCATGGTAACCATAGTATTGTGTATTCGAATCGTGCCAATATATATCTTCATTGCATTCCGGAATATATGTTTCCGTGTGACTGCTTTGGAAATAGTTTTGACAGAAGTAATCACTTGGAAAACTAGATAAAATAAATAAGTATTAAATTGCCGTTCAACACTTTTTCACGATTGTGAAAGCAAGAGATTGGTTAGCAATTGTGGTACAAAACTTCCTAAAATCACTTAATAAAATATTTTCTAAAAATTATAAATTATAATTTTATAATTACAAATAACATTTAAAATTGGACTTTAGCAATTTTTGCACCAAAATATAAGCGGAAATAACAAGTCATTTATTCTTAATAAGATAACCTTACATTTTATTTAGATTTTTGTTATCCAAGATTGCAGAATCCGAATACAGTGCCGAGTTACTTTTTTTTGAGATTAACAACGATTTTTCTCCACTGGCATTTAGCATAAGTAAGTCTTTATCTTGTGTTTCAGATTCTATTTTCACTCCAGATGTCGCTGTATCGAGGTCAAAATATTCATTCTTCGGTTGAGTTATGCAACAATTTGTAGATATAGAATTATCAGTTTTATTTGCATTTACCTTTAGTGACTCCGCAGTACCATCAGGATCATCTATTTCTAAATCTAAATCAGTCTCTCTTTTTTTTAGAAAATTATAAAGTACGTCCGGATGATTCCAAATTTTGCAGCATACGGCGAATGCTTTTAATGGATTAGGAACAGTTTTTTTACGAACCACATCATTCATAAAGGTATCATAAAGTTTTCTTTGAAATTCATTCATTTTCGTTAAAATTACATACTCTAATTTCTGTGGTAATGTATGTTGCAATACTACGTGTGATCTACGTTGAACAAATCCAACCAATAGTGAGTGTAGTACATGTGCTCTGTATCTCATTAATTTAATATCTTCTGGTGTAGAATCAATGCACTGCCCATTCTGAATAGGTCTTTCAAACATATTGCTAAATTCGGTCCGTGTACCTAAGTAATTTGGTCGTACAAAATCAACCATACACCAATATTCCATTAAATTATTTTGCAGTGGATATCCAGTAAGAACAATTCTTCGACGAGTTCGAATTTGCTTAAGCGCTAATGAAATGCCAGCGTGCGAATTTTTAATGCGATGTCCTTCATCACAAATGACCAAATCAGGACCAGGCTTAACCAAGGCTTGATATATACTTTCAGTCAAGCGCTTATGAGCTTCGGTTTCCACTTTCTCTGTTACTCCGGAGGTTTTTCCGACTCTACGCTTACGGTTGGGAATCAATTTTAATGCTAATAATCTAAAAAGTTCATAGCCCATAAGCAGGACACCACCTTCTGCGGCCCATTTAAGAATAACTTTTCCACGGGCATTAAGAGTTTTCTGTTGATCATTAAGTACAAATACATTGAAGGTACGTGGGCGTACTTTTTCTGGAATCGTAGAGTCTAACGGAATCCACATGTTAAACTCAGAAACCCAGTTTTGTAGTGTATTGATAGGCATGACGCAGAGAACAGTTTTTGAATCGGTGTGCCTCAAAAATATATCACAAAAACAAACGACCTGCAATGTTTTCCCTAATCCCATTGAATGAGCTAAGATACAACCAAAACCAGTTGAGCTATTGAATCGTTTCGTTGACTCTATTATATTATCAAACAGAAATCGGACACCACCAATTTGATGTGGTTTGATAGTTTTGGCGATTTGTGGAGCTAAGAAAATATCCTCTTCACCTTCAGGGTGACCAACATTTACAACAACACGTCCCTTTTCGTCCGGTACATTGTAGACATCTTTGACATGTAAACCACTGTTGCTAGGATCATCTTCAATATCTTGTTCTAGGTCTTCCTCTTCATCATCTGATAATAGTATACAATCATCCTCTGATGAACTATCTTCAATTGTGACAATATCGTTAGAAGGAAGTTTAACAGTAGAAAGATCATCTGCAATTTTTGCACTTGAAATGCCAATTTTATTTTCATGTTTCGTCGCGAGTATATGAGATTCACTCAAATCATTGTTTTGTACTAGGTTAGAGTTAGTTACGTCGATTGAAATTTCGGGAGTAATTGATAGAGGACAATCATCCGTCAGATCTGTTACTTTTGCAAAAGTGTTAGCACTTTGTAAAAGAGAAAGGACACGATTTTGTGTACGCACATTTTGTTTGTTAACAGCAGTTTGCCTTTGATATTCTCGAATTATTTTTTGTTGCTCAGCAACACGTGCGAGGCGATCAGATTCTTCTCTTTGTGCAACTAATGTGTTTGTGTCTAATTGATTTTCGCCCATAACATCACGTATATTTCTACGTAAATTAGCAATTTTTTTTTCCTCCGTCGAAGGATTTAATTTCTTTTTATTATCAATCAAAAAATCAGTATCATGTCCAAGTTTCCGTTTACTTCCGGTGACAGCTTTTAAGTTGGAGTCTGATGTAATATTTTCCTGTTCTTTACTTGGAATGTGTTCATTTTCTGTATTTAAGTCTATTGATATTAGGTGTGGTTCAGAATGAGTATGAGTGAGCTCCAAATTTTGTTCGGATTTCCTAAAAGAATTTTCAGCTGCCTTTTCTAAATCATAGTGTTCTTTGGTTACAACGACAGTTTCTTCATAAACTAGCTTGCTTTTATGATGTTCATTATTAGAAGTAGTGATTGCATCCATCATAACGTTAGATTTAAGTGGATCATCTACAGGAGGCATAACTTCAGCCATCGTTTTTAAAGCGGCTTTCATTTTAAATATTATATTCTATTATAATATTTCTCGTGTTATACGAACTGCACCAAAAGCAGCAATTCCTTAAAATATAAAGAAAAACATTTTTTTAGTAACATATTTCAAGAAGAACGAATATCATTAAAAAAAAATTAAATCTTTAATTTATTTGTCATATTGCAAACAAAAATTATTTCTTCTATGGGGGTCGAGCATACTCGTATTAATGAGAAAATGGAACATTTTAATATTCAAAGATTTTAAAATATTTTCTTTTGAATATAAGTCAAATTGTCGACATCGTTTTCGAGAAAAGTTATATTTTGGCCTTTAACAATAACTCGAACTAGGCTTCACATAGGTCCATATACTTGTACACAAGCTAGGAATCAATAGAAACGTAAGGTAGCCAAAAAGAAACCAAATATAAAGACTAATTTCTTGGTTCTCCTGTTTATAAAAGTGGTAGTGAAATTTTGTGATAGTAATTTTTACTTTTCGACAACTAAACAATTAAACGACAACTAAAAATTATCAATGGACCATTTCTTAAAAAATTAAAGATAAAAATCAAAAACTTAGTACATGCCATCTCTCTTATGGCCATTTAAGAACAGGCATATTCACGAATAGTTTTAAAAGAAAACTGTTTTGCTGGGAAAAATTTCCATATCCTTGCTTTTTATTTTTTACTGGTATTTATTTTATTTACAGATGTATTTATCAAAACTCCCTTCCCCCCCCCCCCCCCCCCCTTAAGGTAAGCCCTGGCTACGGGCCTGATGTGTTTTATGTGAGTTTGTGTTGTTTGACGTGTTTTTTTTTCTTTTTTTTTTTAATTTGAAAATGGTTTTAGGTTGTTATTGTGTATGATTAGAATTTTTATAGCTGTGTTTTCTGGTGATACAATTTTAATTATTTCAAAAGGACCTTCCCAAAGAGATGAAAATTTATTTTTACTGGTTTGATTTTTAATAAGTACCTTTTCACCGACATTAAATACTTTCGGCTTGCAACCTTTGTCATAGTATTCTTTTGATTTCTCCTTTTTTATGCTTAGGGTTTGCCCAGCTATTTTAATTCCATGTTGTAGTCTCTTTAATTCGCTTTTAATTCATTGGCATAATTTTCATAATTATAAATGAACGATGGATCTTTTTGTAATGTGGAAGAAATTTTAGCTGGATATACATAAAGAAGCTCGTGTGGACTGTAATTTGTACTACTATATGGTGTATTATTGAAAACAAATATTGCATACGGGATCCAATCGTCCCAAAAGAGGGGGGTCACTATTAACGTAGTGTCGAAGGTATTCTGATAGTGTGCGATGACTTCGCTCAAGCGCTCCATTTGTTTGTGAATGATATGGAGTGGTTTGTAGTTTTTTAATTTTCAACAGTTTAGATATTTCTTTAAATAATTCACTCAGAAAATGTGTGCCCTGGTCCGTAAGAATTGAGTCTGGAAAACCAAATCGTCATAGTATTTGTTCTGTAAAAGCTCCCACAACTGTTGTTGCTTCTGCATTTTCTAAAGGTAAGGCTTCAGTGAACTTACTTAAGTCGTCTTGAAATGTTAAAATATATTTGTTATTTTTGTAACTAACCGGAAGTGGGCCGACTATATCCCATGGATCTCGCTCATTGTTTGAAAATATGTCTTTAAGTATTGTTTTGAAATGTTCTTAAATTGGGAGTTAAAGCTTGAGATTGCTGTTGCAATAGATTCTTGGTCGTGTTTACAATGTTCGTTTTTAATTTTTTGTAAAGTGTTTTGTGTTAATTCTTGATCTTTTGGGGTCCTAAATGGTATGGGTAAAGTGATTGGTAACAACTTTGCATTATTGGTTTTATAAACTGTGGGATTACTTTTATTATAAGCTTTTTCTCTATTGATTCTGTGATTAGTAATATTAGTATTTTTATTTTTAATATTTTTTTTTAAAAAATTGGCTCCTGTGTTTCTATAATATTGTATTTTTTAGTTTTTTTTTAATTTCCTGATTATTTTCTTTTTGTATTTCTTCGTTTTGATTTTTGTGTACCATTTGCCTTGTCATACTAGTACCTTATTTTCATTTTCTATGCGACTGAGTGCGTCAGCACTTGTGTTAATTTTCCCTGCCTTATATTTGATTATGTATTCGTATGCATACAGAAGAATTCGCCACCTAGCTAACCTTGACATAGGATCTTTTAATTTCATCAGCCATTCAAGTGGCTTGTGATCTGTATAAATGGTAAATTTCTTTCCATAAATATTAGACAGATTGGCCTGTCTTTACCGATTATACCTTGAGACAAAACAGACCTAAGCCATATATCACTCGCATCTGTCGTGACTATGAATTCCTGATCAAAGTCCGGGTATGCTAAAATTGGGAATTAATTAACTTATTTTTTAGTATTGAAAAAGCTTCATCGCAAAATACGTCCCAGTTAAATTTGATATCCTTTTTAAGTAGTTTAGTTAATGGCTTTGATATGCCTGAACAATTTCCTATACATCGCCTGTAATATCCCGCGAATTATAAAAATGATTTTATACCTTTTGTATTTTTTGGTATTGGGTAAGTTTTAACCATTTTGATTTTTTCTGGGTCTGGTTTAATTCCATCTTCTGAAAACATATGCCCTAAGTGAGTTCCTGTTTTAGGAAATTACACTTGTCAGGTTGTCACGCAAATCATACCCGTAAACAACAATGTCGTCAACATAGACAAAACATTCAAATTCTTGCAATCCCATGAGTACGTTATTCATGAGCCTTTGGAACGTTGCAGGGGAGTTTTTCAACCCAAATGGCATTCTGTTTGGCATAGTGTCCGAAAGGTGTACTGAAAGCGATCTTACACTTGTCAGATTCTTTTACGGGGATCTGATGAAAGCCCTTAGCTAAATCTAGAGTACTGAAGTATCTAGCCTTACCAATTGATCTAATATATATGTTATATTTGGTAAGGGGTATGCATCACCGACAGTAATGTCGTTAAGCTTGTGGAAATCTACGACAACTCTCCAACGTTTATTGCCTTCAAAATCTGCCTTTTTTGGCACTAACAACAAAGGTGAGTTCCATGGACTGGAACTTGCAGGGATAATCTTATCGTCCAACATTTCATTAACTTGCTTGTAAATTTCATTTCGTTGGCTTTCAGGGAGTCTATATGGTCTGACAAGTAAAGGGGGTTTATATTCTTCTGTAATTATTTCATGATTTGCACTTTCGGTAACTGTAAGGTGATCTCCATCAAAATAAAATAAATCTTTATATTGTCTGCAAATTTCTAAAATTGTTTTTCTTTCTTCTAAATTGCAATGTTTCAATTCAACAGCTGTTTCTACCTTTGTCAATCCATTCGTTACTATATCCCCTGTTCTGTCTAGTTTAACGGTTCTGTCTAGTTTAATCAGAATTTTAGATTCCTTCCCATTCATAGTAAATTTTATTTAGATTAATTACTTTAGTTTTTTCTGTTATATCCATGAGGAAAACTTTAACTTTTTTATTGATTGGGCGTACCAGGGTCTCCGCCAAATATACAGCTGGGATTACTTCATTCTTGTGGACCACAGCGGCCGTGGCGTAGTGGGTAGAGTGTGTGACTCTTACGCCAGAGAACCCAGGTTCGAATCCTCCATCTGACACAGAAAATTTTTCAATTGAATTTTCTGTTCGTCCGTCACCTCTCTGCAGACAATGGCAAAACCTCAGAGAGTAAAAACTGCCATGAAAAGCTTCTTGAGAACATAAGCCGTTCGGAGTCGGCGTAAAACATGTAGGTCCAGTACTCGATCCTTTGTGTGCAAACATTTCACATCACACACAACACAATTGGTCAAAAGAAGCTCGGTCAAAGTCCTTTCAAGGGATGAAATGGCCATTTCGTTTTTTTTTTTTTTTTTTTTTTGTGGACCACAGCGTCTTTTGTATATTCAAAAGGGATCTCTAAAAGTTGTTTGCAGCGAGGTTGCAAGATAATGGATTGCAGTCCGTAGACATCAGGTTGAGTTGACTCAATCCTGGTTTTACAAATCGTCTCATTATCCGGAGATAATGCCTTGGTTTCCTCTTTTGCAACTTCTACTTTATCTTTGATGCATTTTTCACCTTGAAATGGCAAGGCGGATGATTGTGGCCCGTAGACATTAGGTTGTTGAGGACTCCCAGTATGACTTATGCCCTTCGGCGCATACTCCTTTTCCTCTTTCCTATTTTCACGAATCTATTCTTTACCCGTAGGGTAATGCTTTATTGCACTTCTCTGCGAATTCTTAATCATAGATATTTGATTTTTCATTTGTTATTTTTATTGCTTCATTTGAGCAATCTTTTAGAATTCCTTATTCTTTTATTAAGTTATCAATTTTACAATTAATCTGAGAAAGAAAATCTTTACCTATTACTCCGTCATACGACAAATTAATATTTCTAGTTACTATTTCGATGGGTGGCTCGGAGTTATTTTCTGATCATTGATTTCAACATTTCTTTTCCTAACTTGTGTTCCTAATGTTTGGATTTTATTATCAGCTATTGTTGAAACCATGATTCAATTATTATAAGGTTATCCAGATATTTGACGTCTTCTCATAAGAATAAGAATGTGTACCCTTATTTGAAGAGGAGAGCAAAAGAGCAATTTTTTAATGACATAAAAATCCCTCAGTTGCATGAATATCATACTTCTTCGTAGTACAAAATACTAAAGATAACATACATTTGACTACTACAACCTGTTTGTTTTGAACAACACTTAAGTGTAAGGTACATTTTTGATGTAAAACAATATTGAAAAAATTTGATTTGTGTATGCAAAGCACATTTTAAAAGAATTTGTATGAATATTTTTATTATGGTTTTGAGCTTTGAGCTAAAATAAGTAATAAACAAGTCAGTTTAGAAGTAAAATTTATTTTGGTTCACACAACGCAGAGAATAACACCGAAAAAAAACAATATAAAATTAAAAATAACAACGTTAAGTTAAAATTCAACAGTGACAAAAGTAGGAATAAGTTTGAAATTCTTGAATCAAATGATATTATTAATTTGAACATTATTTAACACTAGTTCAAAATTAAAAATATCACATACTAAGACACAAAGTAATTAGAGATAATGACGCTATAAAAATTGAAACAAAAATTGAAAAAATTGAAGAAACAATTGCACACTTGATTTTTTAAAATAACCACAAGCATATGGTAAAAGTACTTAAAAAAAAACAGCAGAACACTGAAACATACTTTTTTTTTTTGGGATAACCACACAACCCTGGCTGTCATTTTTTCAAGAGAGTAAACATATTTTTGCTTAAATAAAATGAGGGTATGTCATATATCTGGATAACCTTATAATGATTGAATCATGGTTGAAACAGTATATTTTTGATAAGTGTTTAGTTTGCACTATGTTTCAGTGTCTTTTTAAATTTTTTACTGCAGTAAAAAACGCCGCATACAGAAAAACGCTGCAGTCAGCTGCAACGCGAGCCGTGCGAGAAAACTACCGCGAAAAGAGGAAGGAAGAGAGGCGCCTTTTCAGACGCAAGAAAAGAGAGCAGGAAAAGCGTGAGCGTGAGGAACTAGAGGTATACTAGGGCAAGAAGGATGCACGAAAATTCTATCAACAGGTTAAGCGTCTAACCCAAGGTTTCAAGCCCGGAGCATCCACTTGCAGAGACGAAAATGGAGATCTGAATACGGATACACAGTGTGTGCTTAGATTGTGGAGACAGCACTTCTCCAATTTACTTACTGGCGACGATTCCACCAATGCCGCCCATCGAGAGCGCAGTGCAGTGCCACCAATCGACGATGACGGAGTGGAAGAATCACCACCTAGCCATGTAGAGGTTCGAGTTGCTATCCAACGACTCAAAAACAATAAAACAGCGGGTGCTGACGGCCTGTCAGCTGAATTGTTTAAAACCGGCGGCGATGAATTGATAAGGCGCATGCATCAGCTCATCAGCAAAATATGGCTAGCAGAAAGCATGCCCGACGATTAGAACCTCAGTGTACTGTGCCCTATACTTAAGAAAGGAGACCCTACAATCTGAGCTAGTTATAGAGGTATCAGTCTTATTTCCATCGCATATAAGGTTCTCTCAAGCGTACTGTGTGAAAGATTAAAGCCGATTACAAAAACACTGATTGGACCTTATCAGTGTGGCTTTCGACCTGGTAAGTCCACCATAGACCAGATTTTCACGCTACGACAAATCCTGGAGAAAACCGACGAAAATCAAATTGACACACACCATCTCTTTGTCGATTTTAAAGCTACGTTCGATAGCCCGAGAAGGGATTGCCTATACGCAACAATGTCTGAGTTCGGTATGCCTGCAAAGTTGATTAGACTTTGCAGAATGACGTTGAGCAACACACGCAGCTCCGTCAAGGTAGGAAATGACCTCTCCGAAACCTTCAATACCGAAAGAGGTTTCAGGCAAGGCGATCCACTGTCTTGCGATTTCTTCAACATCATCATGGAGGGGATCGTACGAAAGGCCGGTGTGCATCGTAATGGCACCATTTTCTATAAAGGTGTCCAGCTCCTTGCGTACGCTGATGATATTGATATTGTTGGCAGAACCAAGAGAGATGTTACCGCTGCTTTCGCCGCTATCGAAAAGGAATCAGCCAAAGTGGGTTTGACGATAAATGAGGGTAAAACAAAGTATATGCTGTCTACAAACAAGGGAGCGCGGCGTTTAGACTCCCACGTTTCATCCGGCAGCTATAACTTTGAAGTAGTCAAGGAGTTCGTTTACCTTGGCACCGCCATTACTACCAAAAACGAAATCAGCCTGGAGATAAAGCGAAGAACAATAATTGCTAATAGGTGCTACTACGGGCTCAGTAAGCAACTAAGTTCCAGAGCCCTCTCTCGATCGACAAAACTAACACTCTACAAGACGCTCGTTCTACCTGTGCTGCTTTATGGCGCTGAGGCATGGGTAGTTTCGCAAACTGACGCAGCCGCTCTGGGGGTGTTCGAGAGAAAAGTTCTTCGCAAAATCTTCGGTCCTGTTCGAGTCGGCGATGACTATCGCATCCGAATGAACCACGAGCTGTATAAGCTCTACGGAGACATTGACGTAGTTCGGCGTATAACTGTGCAGCGACTACGCTGGCTGGGTCATGTTCATCGTATGGACGACGAAGCTCCAGCGAAAAAGGTGCTCGAGGCGAGGGTCGCTGGTCAACGACGACGAGGGAGACCATGCCTCCGATGGATGGACCAGGCTGAGGAAGCCCTAACCGCACTTGGTGTATCCGATTGGAGAAGGCGCGCACAAAGCAGAGGCGCCTGGCGAGAGCTGATGAGGGTCGGTCGAAATCCGGACACGGGTTGTCACGGCCATCTAAGTAAGTAAGTAAGAGCGGATTTTCCCTGTCTTTACGGAATTAACCCTACCAGACCCATGCTTTATCCCATCTCAAACATTCAATACTTTGAGAATAATGCAATTCGAGGTTTCATTTAATATGTTCATGAGCAAATATTTATTTAATTACTTATCCAAAGTATTTCATTTACTTTATACATTTCGTGGGTTCTAGCCTATCCTATAGCTGGTAAGGTCGAATATGTAGGATCGTGGTCGATAAGAGCTGCCTATTCGATAGCGGTTTTGGCGATTAAAATCGCGTCCACCTGGGCGCTGGTGGTGTGTTTCGGTTCACGCTGTAGCTGTAATAGAAACATAAGATAAAAATGTAGGATTAAATTTGGTGACAAATTGTGTCCTTAAAATGTTTGTATGCCATTAATAACAACAATTAAGTCAGCCTGGAAATAAAGCGAAAAACAATAGTTGCTACTACGGGCTCAGTAAGCAGCTAAGTTCCAGAGCCCTCTCTTGATCGACAAAACTAACACTCTACAAGACGCTCGTTTTAACTGCGCTTCTTTATGGCGCTGAGGCATGCGTAGTTTCGCAAATTGACGCAGCTGCTCCGGAGGTGTTCGAGGGAAAAGTTCTTCGCAAAATCTTCGGTCCTGTTCAAGTCGGCGATGACTATCTTTTCCGAATGAACCATGAGCTGTATGAGCTCTACGAAGACATTGACGTAGTTCGGCGTATAACTGTGCAGCGGCTACGCTGGCTGGGTCATGTCTATCGTATGGACGACGAAGCTTCAGCGAAAAAGGTGCTCGTGGCGAGGGAGACAATACTTCCGATGGATGGACCAGGCCAAGGAAGCCCTAATCGCACTTGGTGTATCCGATTGGAGAAGGCGCGCGCTAAGCAGAGGCGCTTGGCGAGCGCTGATAAGGTCGGCCGAAAACCGAACACGGGTTGTTATGGCCACCTAAGTAAGTAAGTAAGTCAAGCAATCTATTTAGACCGTTAACAGAACCATTAATTTGTCTGAGCTCATGATGGGCAAGTGAATTGACTACCTTGCTTTCGCAATCACTTTTAACATCAAAAGGCAATAAGTAGCATAGATCAATGTCTTCTGACCAGCAAAGATTTGGAAGTTTATAGTCACTTAATATAACCATATTTTTATGCTCTTTTTAAATCATCTAAAACTGCACGGCAATTGTCAACATGCACTTTATACAATTTTAGGGTACTATTGGACGGTATATAGCAGAGAATGGCATGAATGTATTCATTCCCGTTTATGTGTCATTCACAGAAATACGACTGCAGAGATAGCACTGCGCTCAAAATAGATGAAACGAAGAAATGCACCAATCGCTGAAATGTTGTTGTTGCTTGTCGTGTGTATACAATAGTTACTGCCATCGAAAAGAAAACGAATGGTTTGAAGTGAAGTTGCTGCTTAACACTATATGCAATACTATATGACACTATATGAGCGGAATATAGTTATTTTTCTGCAAGTAAAAAAAAAATAATTTGAAAGTAAAACAAATAGTGTACGTTTATAAAGAAAAAAATAAAAACTTAATAATACAAAAATAGTGAAACAATGAAACAACGCTCAATTAAACCTATTAGAGCTATGCAAAAAAGCTCAAAGGCCCTTAATGTCACTCAAAATGATAAAAAGCTTGTCTTCGAAGTAGCTCAACTGCATCGTGCTCTTCGTATGCATCTGTTGCCTCTGCTGTCTGTCACCCTGATTCTGCTGTTGTTGCGGATATTGCTGTCGAAATTGATGTTGCTGCTGTCGCCGATGATGGTGCTGCTGCTGTTGTTATTGTGGTGGCTGTTGATGAGGACTACTCAGTTCTTGGTTCCTGTGCCAGGACGTCTGTTGGCACTGTTTTTATGAATGTAAGCAACACAGCAATACAGAATGTAAACAATTCATGCCCAAGATGATTCTGATGCTTGCATACTCAATCAACAAAGCGACATTGTTTGTAGCTGCTAATCGATTCAAGTGGTTGCATTTGTCTAATCTCAATGCCATTACTATATACCAGTCAATTATAAACTACGTTAGCTCAGGCTTAAACATTGAAACTTCTGAAGTTCTCTGCTTTAAACTCTCTAAAAATGGTATGGTATGCCGATTTCGAACGGCTCATGTTATCAAGAAGCTTTTCATGGCAGTTTTTACTCTCTGATGTTTGCTATTGTATGCAGAGAGGTGACGGGCGAACAGAAAAATTAATTCGATTGAAAAATCTTTCTGTGTCAGGTTGCATTCGAACCTGGGTTCTCTGACGTATGGGTCAAACACTCTACCCACTGCGCCACAGCGGCCACCTGCTATTACAGCATGCTATAAAGTTAACTAGTAATACCGTGTGGCGTTAACACCCAAAAATAAAAAATATCTAGTGATAGGTAATTTGGTTTTTATATTAAGGACTATTATTACCTTTGAATGAAGGATTTCATAGAAACTTTTAATGCTTCTGTTGATTTATTAAGTAGCCCAGTTATTTTTTTTTGAAAATACACAATATTTAAGAAAAATAAGACCTTATTGCACTACTACAGAGCAAGACCTTCCAATTGCTACCCAATTTACGAAAATCACGTGTATAGTAAAGATTTGATAGTCATCATAAAAAATGCGTTTGCGTAATAATAATAGAGACTAGTAATCCCGTGTGGCGTTAAAGCACCAAAATTAAAAAATATCTAGTGATAGGTAATTTTGTTTTTATATGAAGGAATATTTTTACCTTTAAACCAAGGATTTCATTAAAACTTTCTATGTGTCTGTTGAATTGTTAAGTATCACAGTTATTACTTATTATAGCATTACAATAAAAATCCATCACATACTATTAGGCATCACAAAAAAATTTGATTTTTTTTTTTAAAAAATAGTTTTAGCTTTTTTAAAATATACACAATATTTTTTAAAAAACAAAACCTTATTGCACATCTACAGAGCAAGACCTTTCAATTAATAGCATATTTATGAAAATCGCGTCTACAGTATAGATTTAATAGTCATCACAAAAAATGCGCTTGAGTAATAATAATATAGATATATATTATTATTATTATAATATTATTATAATATATATAGAGCAATTCCATATGAAAACGATCAAAATTGGCAAATTTTTGGACGACCCCTCTCCGATTTTAAAATAAATAGTCTCAATCGATTGCCCAGCAAAAAATAATGTACCTACATATTTTTTTGTTTTTTTTATAGTGACTGGTTTAGTGGTGGTGTACACCACTGTCATGTGACAAAATTGAAGAATTCTTCATAAGGGACCTCATTGAAAGTTGTTTTAAAAAAAAACTACTAAAGCGATCGCAACGAGTGATAGCTCGTTGGAAAGGTATTGAATCAGGCTTTAATTGAAAAATAAAATTTTCCTAATTTTTCTCAGAAATTTACCTTTTTTCCCATGAAAATTAAATTTTCCCATGAAAATTAAATTTTCCGATTTTCCACAGAAGCTCCTAAATTTTCCGGCTAATTTTATTTTTTTTGGATTCCTCATAATTTTTGCTTTAAGAATCAGCAATAAAAAAGTGGGCCCCGACTCCTTGTTTGGACAGGAGAAGAGCATTTAAGAGACCACCTTGTTCTTATTGTTTTTATATTTTTTATAATTGAATTATTTTTAATTATTTAACATTATTTTATTTTATTATTAAAAATACATTTTAAAAATTATTTTACAGTTAAAAATACATTTATGAAGAAAAAATCAATTTTTTTTTAAGAGCCCCAAGTTGAGTGTGTAGTGAATATGGTCTGCCTGCCTTCACAAGATCGGCCATAAATCCATGGATAATAGCAGCAGTGGCATGTAATGGCACACCAAACCCGACTGAGGCTATAAAATATTTCATAAAATATTTTGTAAATTTTTTAAATTACCAGGTAATAAATATTTCGCCTAAAATGACACGTGCAGAAACAAGTCATAAAACACGGATTTTCCATAAATATGGCGAAATATTTATTACCTGGTAATTTAAAAAATTTACAAAACATTTTATGACCTGTGGTCGGCTTATTGGCAGTAACCAATTAAGTCCCTCTTTAAAAAACATTTTATGACCAGTAGTTCACGCAAATTTTCCTATTAAAGAAAAGCAAATATCGCTTATTTTTTTTTACCTATTTTTTACCAAAAAATAAATATAAATAGTTCACACACTCTGAGTCAAATTTCAGTTGAATACTAAACGTGAAAGTGTTAAAGTGTTTTTTTTGTAAAGTAAAGAGTGAAGCTGTATGTAAAGACAATTTAAAGTAAAATGAATAAATTTTGCTGCAATCCGTTTAACAAGAGTGGACATCGTTCGAAAAAGATAAAAGTATTAAAATTAACTGGTGTTTCGAAGCGATACATGAATGAATTAAATATACAATACGGTGAAGAAGCAGAATTCATTTGCCCCAAGTGTAAAATCGATTTGTCTCAACAAGCAAATGCATTGAAACAAATGCAACCACAATCCGAGAGTGTAATGACAATTGAACAAAATGTTTCATCTGATAGTGAGGCAGACATTCCGATGGTCAATATGTCTTTGAGTCCTTTGAATGAGGCTATTACCACTTTAGGTGAAACGCCTATTAGAAAAAGAAAGTTGCGAAGTGAAAAATACAGGAAAGAGAAAAAAGGCAAGGTTATGAGTGCAATCGCGACAATATTTGATGAAGGCTCTGATAACGAATGCAGTCAAGCAGATGACGTTGATGACGGCAAACAAATGATTGAGCAGTTGAAAAGAAAATTCAATTTAGCGACCACTTTTCCGGAGAAATATCTCATTTTATCTGTGCTGCCTCAATCATGGTCTATACGCAAGATTTCTGAACAGTTTCAAACATCTTTTTACATCGCGAGAAGAAGCAAAGAATTAGTTCGACAGAAGGGCATATTGGCGACTCCCACCACGAAATTTGGCTCAAGGACCCTCAGCGAAGCAACGGTGAAATTGATTCAAGATGGAGCGACGAATTCAAAACAGATATAATAATGTCAAAACTATAACTGGAACGCAAAAGTTTCATTGCTTCATACCAAATATTTCTGATATGTCAATTAATGTAAAGCGGTACTCTTCGTCTGCCGACGTGCTAAATTTAAAGTTACTTTAATTTTATAATGATGCCAAGACAATTGAAATTTTTAATAAATATTGTAATTAAGTATAAGCAGCAAAATAAGAAAGATTTTTTCTTCATAAATGTATTTTTAACTGTAAAATAATTTTTAAAATGAATTTTTATTAATAAAATAAAATAATGTTAAATAATTAAAAATAATTCAATTATAAAAAATATAAAAACAATGAGAACAAGGTGGTCTCTTAAATGCTCTTCTCCTGTCCAAACAAGGAGTCGGGGCCCACTTTTTTATTGCTGATTCTTAAAGCAAAAATTATGAGGAATCCAAAAAAAATAAAATTAGCCGGAAAATTTAGGAGCTTCTGTGGAAAATCGGAAAATTTAATTTTCATGGGAAAAAAGGTAAATTTCTGAGAAAAATTAGGAAAATTTTATTTTACAATTAAGGCCTGATTCAATACCTTTCCAACGAGCTATCACTCGTTGCGATCGCTTTAGTAGTTTTTTTTTAAAACAACTTTCAATGAGGTCCCTTATGAAGAATTCTTCAATTTTGTCACATGACAGTGGTGTACACCACCACTAAACCAGTCACTATAAAAAAAACAAAAAAATATGTAGGTACATTATTTTTTGCTGGGCAATTGATTGAGACTATTTATTTTAAAATCGGAGAGGGGTCGTCCAAAAGGTGATCGCTTTCATATGGAATTGCTCTATAATATTATAATATATAAATAAAAATAAAATATATAATATTATTATTATTATAATTATTATTATATATTATATTATTATTATATATTTTATTATTATTATATATATGTATATATATTATTATAAAATATAGAATTTACTCGATAATGTTTTCAATGAAAATTTTTGGCCCAATGGTGTCAGGGTAAGGACATTTCTTGATCTAAAAATCATCATCATTACCATTACCATTATCATTACCCTTATCATTACCATTATCATTGCCATTACCACTAC
>OU612044.1:96535175-96600175 GCA_914767935.1 Coremacera marginata | reverse complement strand
TCACATGTACACAATAAAAATTTCGTGTGGCGTACGAACAGTAGCCGAGTTATGACTTTGGTTCGTGCTTATGAGAAGCTGTGAGCTTAATTTTGCTATTCAAATCATGTCAGTTGACGTTAAGCATTCAAGAAGGCAAGAACTCGCTTCTGCTCGCTTCGCAACTACAGAGAGAAAAATGTTTAATGATAAATGGATGCTAGATTTCTTTTTTATAGAAAATACAAACGCTGTAGCGCAATGTCTTATATGCGAACGCAATGTTTCTCGTTCCGTATTGATGTATGTGCAAAGGCATTACTCGGTTTGTCACGCACAATTCAATTTAATTTTAGGAGAAGAACGAAAACTAAAGCTTTTCGAATTAAAAGCTAAATATTTTTTAAGGTTTATTGCTGATGATTTTAATCAAAATATAAATAATTCTTATATTCATCATAATATTTCTTCACTACAATTTAAAAAGGCATCCTATGCTGTGTCATTGGCCTTGGCAAAAAAATGCCGACCGTATGAAGATGGTATGTTTTTTAAAGAATTAAGTCAGGTTGTTTTCAGTTTTTTTGGGGAGCAAGGAAATGAAATGCAACAAATTGTAGAACAAATACGTTTATCCAGACGAACAATAACTCGCCGAACGGAAGTTATTTGTAAATATTTATATTTTACCACTAAGCAAAGGTTATTAAACTGCAAATTTTTTTCTATATGTCTTGACGAGAGCACGGACATAAATAACTTAAGCGTATTAATCATATGTGTTAAGTCAGTTGATGAAAACTTACAAACAACAGAGGAAATACTCTCCGTTGTTTCAATGCATGGGCATGTTACAGGCGAAAACCTCTTTAAAATACTACAACAAAATGTTTTTTCACTTTTTAACAAAAAAAAGTTGACTGCGATTTGTACTGATGGAGCCAGAGTGATGACTGGAAAAAATCAAGGGCTGATAGGTTGGTTAATGAAAAATAATATAAAAATTCCAGCTTTTCATTGCATTATCCATCAGCAGTCGCTTTTTTCGAAAGAGTTAAACCTTTCCTATGTAATGGAAATAGCCATCAAAATTATTAATGCAATTCGAGGGGGGCATAATGCACTACGGCACAGAAAATTTAAAGATTTTCTCGATGAACTTGATGCCGAGTTTGGTGATTTAATTTTGTTCACAGAGGTTCGTTGGCTTAGCCGTGGTAGGAGCTTGCAACGCCTTTTTGATTTGAGGAATGAAGTTTTACTGTTTTTGGAACAAAATTTCTTTTCAAAATCGGATGATTTAATTTCAAATCTTAAGAATAAAGATTTTTTATTAGACTTAGCCTTTTTATGCGACCTTACTCTTTTATTAAATCAATTAAATCTGTCACTGCAGGGTAAAAACAGACATATTTTTGAGCTAGTGCCTATTGTAGAACACTTTGAGCGCAAACTAAATATTTTAATAATTCAATTAAAAAATAATGATCTGTCCAATTTGGATAAAACCAGGATAATATGGTCAGATAATTTAAATTTTAATAAATTAATAGACTATACAAGGATTGTTGAAGAGTTATTAATAAATTATAACAAAAGATTTCAAGATTTTCAGATAATTAAAACCGCAATTGAATTGCATAATAATCCTTTAATTTGCAAAATTAACGACCAACCAATAGAAATACACGCAGAGCTAACAATGCTGCGCAATGATATAAGCCTTCCCTTGGAAATGGGTCAACATTTTTGGAAACAGGTAAGAGAGGAAACATATCCAAATATTAAACATGAAATCTTCAAAATATATTCTATGTTCAGTTCCTCATACGATTGCGAGGTTGGATTTTCAACCCTCAAAATTATCCAACATAAATTTAGAAACCGTTTATCAGATGAACATATCTCAGATTTACTGCGCATTAAAAGTTATGAAGGCAACATAAATATAGACGATATAATAGAATTTGAAAAGTTACTATAAAAATAATAATAATAATAATAATAATAATAATAATAATAATGATAATGATAATAATAATTATAATAATAATAATAATAATAATAATAATAATAATAATAATAATGATAATGATGATGATGATGATGATGATGATGATGATGATGATGATGATGATGATAATAAAATAATAAATAATAATACGAGGGGTGCCTTTTATATTTCGGGATTAGAGAACAAAAACAAATATTAATCATCGAAGATCACTTTATTGTTTTTTAAAATATTCTCCATTAAGATCTATACACTTTTGCATGCGTTTGAACCAATTGTCGAAGCACTTTTGCCACTCTGATTGAGGTATCTCCAAAACATGCATTCTGAATGCCGCAACCGCTTCTTCGGGCGTCGAAAATCGTTGTCCACGCAGTTTATTCTTCACGGTTGGGAATAAAAAGAAGTCATTCGGTGCCAAGTCAGGACTATACGGCGGATGACCCATCAAATCGATGTTTTGGGTGCTCAAAAATGCAGTTGTTTGAGCCGATGTGTGAGAGCTCGCATTGTCGTCGTGAAGAGTGATCCGTCTTCGGCGGTTGGTTTTCCTGATTTCTTGGAAGACAACTGGCAAACAAATGGTTGTGTACCACTCAGAGTTGACTGTTCTGCGTTGTTCTAGTGGTACGGTTGCGACATGTCCATATTTTCCGAAAAAACAGGCGACCATTTGCTTTTAAGTGCTTCGTGCGCGAACAACTTTTGTTGGATTTGGCTCATCTTGAAACACCCATACAGTCGACTGCTGTTTACTTTCGGGCTCATACGCGTAAATCCACGATTCATCACCTGTCACGATGTCATAGACGTGTTTCGAAGCACCGCGATCGTATTTTTTGAGCATTTCCTTCGACCAATCGACACGAGCCTTTTTTTGAGCGATTGACAAATTGTGTGGGATCCAACTCGAACAAATTTTTTTGACAGTCAAATGTTTATGCAATATTGAATGTATGCTGGTCCCACTTATGCCTAAGGTTGCCTCAATCTCACGATGGGTAACATGACGATCTTGCAATATCAGTTCGCGCACAGCATCAATGGTTTTCGGAACAACAGCTGATTTCGGACGACCTTCACGAAATTCGTCTTGGAGTGAACTACGACCACGATTGAATTCACCATACCATCGATAAACACTGGTCCTTGATGGAGCTTCATCGCCAAAAATTGAACTAAGTTCATCCATGCACTGTTGCTGTGTTAATTCACGTCGAAAGTTGTAAAAAATAATCGCACGAAAATGTTCACGATTTAATTCCACTTTTAGACCGAGATGAATCTTTTAAGATACTATAAACAACACAAATAGCGCTCGTATGTCAAAACGTTCTGAGTACGTATAAGCCAACAAATGTCAAACTTTGCGATAGAGCTTTCAGTTGACAGATTGCAACACCAGGGTAGCCAAATCCCGAAATATAAAAGGCACCCTACGTAATAATGATAAATAATAATAATAATAATAATAATGATAATAATAATAATAATGATAATGATAACAATAATAATGATAATGATAATAATAATAATAAAAATTATAATAATGATAATAATAATAATTAAAATAATAAAAAATGATAATAATAATTATAATTATAAATCATAATAATTACAATTATATAAATAAAACATAAAAAAAATGCATTTTATTTACAGTGTAAATAAAACCAGCGCTGTCGCTCTCTCATGGACACAGACACAAGCTTGCATGTTTATGTATTGTTTTGCCCGACACTGCTGTAGATGCATCAAACACCGCAGTCGGTGGCGTAATACAACAACAGTACAACAAGAGACTTGAACCTCTAGCATTCTTTTCGAAAAAGCTTACACAATCAGAAACCAAATACAGGACATTCGATCGCGAATTACTCGCAATATACTTAACAATCAAACATTTCAAACATCATTTCGAAGGTAACAATTTCCCAATATTTACAGATCACAAACCTGTAACCAACGCACTTCATAAAACAGAACGTACGTAGTCCAAGACAAACCAGACACCTAGAATACATTTCACAATTCACAGATAACATCAAACATATTGAAGGTACAGACAACTCAGTAGCAGACGCACTTTCACGAGCCGAAATCGACGCTTTCACACCAACAGATATTAAATTTAAAACATTACATAAAGAACAAAACATGTACAAATTGGAACATATACGCATACCTTTACTAAATGTAAAAATCTGGTGCGAACAAACAGATTCGAAAACACGGCCATACATTCCACAAACGTTACGGAAACAAATTTTTTAACATTTACACAATATTTCACATCCTGAATCACGTGGTTCACGAAGACTATTAACAGAGAGATACTTTTGGCCCAAAATGAATTCACAAATCAACAAATGGTCACAAGAATGTGTCAGATGTCAACGATCAAAAATACATAGACACACTAAAACACTCCCACATAAAATAAACATTCCACACGGGCGCTTTGAACATGTTCATATCAATACCATTACCAATATCAAAGGGTCATAAGTATCTCCTTACCACAATTGACCGAAACACACGTTGGCCTGAAGTATATCCACTTAAAGATATCAGCACAGATATGATAGTAGACACACTTCGAAGATAATTTATATCACGCTTTGGCGTCCCTCTAGAAATTACGTCCGATCGAGGAGCTCAGTTCACATCTAGCACATTCAAGAAATTCGTTAAAGATCTCGGTAGCAAACACATAACAACTTCGGCTATCACCCACAAGCTAATGGAGTTATAGAGGCTTTCATCGCCAACTCAAAAATCCTCTGATCGCAAGCAATAACCAAACCAATTAGAACGCCGAGTTACCATTAGTTCTCTTAGGTCTCAGGTCGACAGTTAAGGAAGATATTAAAGCTTCTCCAGCAGAAATGGTTTTTGGTCAAACACTGATGTTACCGATTCAATTAATAGTACAAGACAATAAAACTTTCAATCGAACTAATTGCAAAAGTCAAAGAAGCCGTTGAAACTAATCGAACACACATTTCACACCATAATAACAAATTTCAACAATATATCCCACAAGCACTTAAAACATGTAATTTCGTTTTTATTCGAGACGATGCAACACATCGAGGTCTTAAAGAACCATACGATGGACCTTTCAGAGTTCTACACAGAACACCTAAATTCTTTACCATACTTAAAAATAATAACACAAGCTCAACTCACATTGACAGACTCAAACCAGCATTCGTGAACAGAGACACCATCACCAAAGAAAATACACTTCAATATCTTATTTAACACAATCAAAACCTATGGAGGGGAATAATGTAGTGTTCTAATGACATGCATATAGAAGCATATATAATGACAATACACATTATAAAAATATACTTTAATTTACTTCAGATATTAATTAAAAAATTGTTTTTAATTTTTGTCAATTTTAATTAATCAAAAAAAAATAAGTTTTGTTATTGATTCAGAAAACATTCTATCAAAAAGTTGTTGTTTGATAATTCGATAAAAAATATATAGGTACATAAAAAATAAAATCATACAAAATAAATTAAAATGCAAGAAGTTGCAAACAACACTACTTATCAAACCGATAATCTAGAAGATACCAATTTTTCAAATATTGCTCAAAGGATAAGAGATCAAATAAAAAATAGTTTGATGGTAGAGTGATGAAATTTATATAAAATGTATAAAATAAAATGCAAAATCAAATGTTTTAAATTTAACGGTCTTCAGTGACCAAAATAACTTTTTAATTTTAAAATTTTTTCATTTAGCAACGACATGAAAATTGAATGTTTTGAAATATAAACATTATTTAATTTTTTTTTAATAACTACCTGACACACGGTTGCCACCTTTGCGGGAAAAATCCCATTTGAGGTTATTTTTAATTGTCGTGAGAAATTTTCATGGTTTTTTTAATTGAGTGTGGTTTTTTTTAATTCATGTGGGATTTTTCATTTTTTATGGGATTTTTTTGTTTTGTTTTGAAAATCAAAGGCAAAATTCACATTTATGATTCACATGTATGAAAAAAATTATACATTTAAGCTTCAGTTGCTGCTGACGTTCTTATGCTTGGTGCTTTAGTTCATGTCGAAATCACGAACGCACCATCGTGTTGTTTCTTGTAGGTATACAGGCGGACATGTTCGCAAACTTGGTTGGTTTGCGAGAATGTTTGCCTGTTTGTGGCGGAGTTGGTGGAACAATTTGAAGGTTCGTCAGTTTGTGAAGACAAAATCAAAAATTTTTGATTTCGTGCAGACAAACCAATAAGTTGTATAACAAGTCAAGCAGTAGATAGCGTTGTTCACGTACAAACTTATCGTTTTGGTTTTTGGGCTGTTAAAATTTATTTTTTGTGCACATTTTGAGAAATTCCATAAATTTTTTAAAAAATTTTTCGTAGTGTGTTGCAAAAACAAAACACGGTAAGCCTGTGTATGTGCCCAATTGAAAAGAATCGTTTCACAAAGTTTTCAATAACTGCCCTGCAGTAATTGGCACTAATACAGAACTACCGATTTCACTAGCCCTAAGGTAACCAGTATTAGTTCCACTTCAATCTACTTTCTTAATCAATTGCTACCTTTTACACTCTCATTCCGCTAGTCACTTCACTAGTGCTACATGGACAGCTTATTCACTAGTCAGAAAGATAAATATACAAAAAACCTTAGGCATTGTGAATGTAATCTTCAGTTAATAAATTTATACTTTTTCACCGCAGTATTTTTCTTCATGTTCTTTAACGAAATAACACCTTTATGTTATTATACATAAATGTTATGTTTTCTACATAAATATTATGTTTTCTCGAAAATATTACTTTGAAATATATAAGTCATCGATACAAAATCAACACATCAGAAGCATAAAGTCTAGTGCTGACTTTAGTGATATGTATTCCTCTAATGATGTTGATGCGCAACTCGTATTTTTAAACTCTATCTTAGCTGAGGCTTTGGATTTGGTTCCAGTTGCACGGTTTAAAGTTAAGAATAAAAACGTGGTTGAATTTGACTCTAGGGAAATTAGATATGCGAAATCATTGCGTGATATTGCGTTCAAAGCATTTACATTAGATAAATCTGAATTTAATTGGAAAACCTTCTGTAAATATAGGAATCGTCTAAAATATACTTACAGGAAAAAAAAAAGAAACATTGAATCGCGAATTTTCCAGAATAACAATTGCAAACAAATTTGGAATAATTTACGAAACTATGGCTGCCTAAATAAAAGTGTGTCTCTGATGATGTGGATGTTGATTCTATTAATCATTACTTTATTAACCACCAAACAATAAACAATCTTTCTCCTATCAATATTAATGAATACACTGATGTTGACGGTTCTTTTTATTTTAGAAATATTAATGAGAATGAGCTTGCAGTAGCGTTTTGTAGAGTCAAATCGAATTCTATTGGGTATGACAATATCCCCTTAAAATTTTTAAAAATGGTACTGCCTTTGATTTTCAATCATGTACTGTACTTTGTTAATAATATCCTTACAACATCCAAATTTCCTTTGTCTTGGAAAGTGGCAAAAGTTGTGCCTATTCCCAAAAGCAATTCCTCTATCACCTTGGATAATTTAAGACCTATAAGTATTCTTCCGGCTCTCTCTAAAGTTATGGAAAACATAATTAAAATACAGATTTTGGAGCACACAAATCGTCTCTCCCTGCTTGATGATAGTCAGTCAGGTTTTCGAAGTGGCTATAGTACTTCTTCACTTTTACTTGGCCTAACTGACTCTATTAGAGAAAATGTAAATTGTAACAAAGTAAGTCTTTTAGTGTCCCTTGACTTTTCTAAGGCATTCGACAAAATAAATCATTTAATGCTGATTAAAAAACTGAAGTTACAATTTAAATTTTCTAATGCCGCTTGTAAGTTAATTTTTTCTTATTTATCTGAGCGTAAACAATTTGTCTCATTGAATAATAATAACTCGGGGTTACTTAATATTGTGTCTGGTGTGCCACAAGGTTCAGTCCTCGGTCCACTGCTATTTATGTTTTTCACCAATGACTTTGTTAATGTCTTGGACTTAAACCGGTGCAAACCATTTATTTTTGCTGATGATATTCTTCTGTTATTCACTGGTGAAATCCAGTTCTTAGATGCTCTGCATTCCTTAGGCAATTTTAATCTACAGCATGTTGCCTCTTGGGCTTCTGAACACTGACTTGCCTTAAATGCGATGAAAACTAAGTGTATTCAATTTAACCCTTCTAGGTTTCAAACGGACCTACTTGATGTACGTCTTAATAATGATAAAATTGACTTTGTTGATAGTCTTAAATGTCTGGGAGTTATCATTGATCAGAAACTTAACTTCGATAAGCATATTAATGTTATTAGTTCTAGAATTGGATTGACTTTAAGGAAGCTGTATAACGTTGGCTACTTTTTGCCGCTTCATGTCAAGTATAAACTAGGGCATGCCCTTCTAATGTCTAGCATAACCTACTGTTTTGAAGTTTTTTCTGGAACGCTTGCTGGTAATTTGAAAAGAATTGAACTTCTTGTCAACCGAATTGTACGTTATGTGTATGGGGTACGTCGTCGGGACCATATTTCTCCTTATGTCCTTAAATTCTTAAAAGTTTCCTTTAGTACTTTCGTCAAAGTTAGAATTTTGTTTTTCTTCTATAAACTTGTAGTTGCTAATGGTCCACGCTATCTGATAAAAAAGTTTTCCTTTAGCCGCTCATCTAGGAACACTCAATTAATTATTCCTCGAATATTGTCGTCTTTATTCGAACGGTCCTATGTGGTTCGTACCGTTCGTTGTTGGAATAGGTTACCTATTTATTTAAGAACCTTTTCTCTAACGCCTAACACATTTAGAAGCAAGTTAATTGAACACCTTCTAGCTTAAGTTATAAACCGATAAATTCTTACTTAAACTCAGTTTATCTTTTATTCATTAATTACCTTATAACCTTAGTTTAATTCTTTTTTTTAAACTTATAACTGAAGGGGTTGTCTCACTGCAAATGGGTATAGGATTGTTACTTTTATTGTTTTTGGTTTGGGAATTGATTTAGGCACTTACCTATATTTTTATTTTGTATTCTTTTATTTTGTATTCTTTTAGTTTGTATTCTTTCGAGCATTTTTAGTTTGTATTCTTTCGAACATTTATAGACTCTTGTAATATATCTATTGGCCTAGAAGGCTTTTTATTACAACTGATGAATTAAATAAATAAATAAATAAATAAATAAACAATAAGCAATACAAACTTGAAGTAGATTGAACTGACCCTTTTATGCATTACCTTGGGTTAAAAAAGAAGCTAGTTCGTATAGAACTAGTAAAGTAGCTAACGAGAAAGGAGCAATTGGTTACTTTCGATACTGGCGGGTGATCGTTTTGTTGTTGTTATTAATATGTTTGTGTGTATTTAAAATTAACATGTAAGTAAATATCATATCAGCTGCTTTCGTTTTTGATGATTGTTATTGTTTGTTATCGTGCATGACATTGCAAATTTAATATTGATTTCATAGTGAAAAAGTATAAACAAATACTAAACACATCTAAAATGTCTAAAAGAAAACAAAATGTCTAAAAGAAAAAACACACAGTTTCAAAATTATTGTAAGTGTAGACGTACAATTTTATACAATATTAGAGAAATATGCTGTTTTTTCTGTTTTTTTTTACGTAGAATTACGTCTTACAGTGCGGTTTGGTATGGAGGTCTGTCGTTTTTAATTTATCTTATCTTGTCATTTATTTTTAAAATATCATAAATTGGAAATATTTTCCATCTTATTAGGCGCTGTTCATAAATAACGTAACATGTTTTGGCCAATTTTAGACCCCCTTCCCCTTCCCCCTCCCCGCTCCCTATGTCACACTTTCGTAATAAAATTTAAAATTTTTAAAACGGAATTCAAAAATTTTGTTGTGACGTAACGCACGACCGACTTTTCCCTCCCTCACCTTCCCCCTCCCCCCATGTCACACTTTCTCACAAATAATCAACCCCTTTAAACGTGTTACGTTATTTATGAACAGCCCTTTTTTATATTCATTCCCTAAAATTTAAAATTAAAATTTTCAATTTAATATGTATGTTTTACATATGTATGTATGTTTTGTACTGCAGGAAAAATAATAAATTCATACTTTTACAAAATATTTATTATTTTTAACCAACATAAAAATGAACAGGAACAACAAATTTATCACCAAATATATCAAACAAAAAATTCTACGTTAATACTTACGATACTGTGTTTTTTTATGTCCTTGGTATTTACTGTATTTATTTTTAATAGAGGAGGCCTTTTTTTGTGTTTAATTTATATACGAATGGGATTTTTCGTGGTTTTTTTACTTGCGTGGGATTTTCGTAGTTATTTTAAAAGTGCGTGGAATTTTTTTGTGGTTTTTTTAATTGCGATGGGATTTTTTTGTCAATTTTGTACCGTGGGAATTTTCGTGGTTATTAATTTTTGGTATTGTGGGAAAAAGATTTTTTTTGTGGTAATTTGAGGTTGCAACGGTGACCTGACATTCCTGCCGTGATATTTATTTTTTTATCTCATTTTTTCTATTTTAAATTTTTGTTTTTGGATATGGTTTTTATCTTTGTAGTCGAATTTTTCCTTAGCTAGTTTTTTTTTGTGAAAAGTTCGAAATGTTTTCTTTTTTTTTATTGATTTTTGTAGAAATTCTCACATTTATTTCAAGTTATTATTTATTTATTCCAAATTATCATTAATTTCCATCCGTGTCTTGTATGTATTGTTTTGAAAGTCGACTTGGTTATTCACCTGCTTTTGCAGCAAACTTGTATTTGTCCTTGAAGTTAAATGAACGCGGGAGCAAGATGGAGCTTTTATTTCGTTGTTATTTTGTGAGACGTGTGTGTCCGATTCATGCAAAATTGAAGCGTATATTTCCTCTGCATTGTCATCAATTTCTTTCATTTCCAAGGATTTGCAGACATTTGATCCAAATTACTTTGTACCACTTATTCCACCTACTGCCTCGTCAACTTGCAACAACTCAATGACTTGCTGTTCTTGGGGTGCGAAAGAACAGATCTTGGAAGGGCCAGTACCGGAAATGTTGGCTTTATTTTTCCTTAACTTAGCCTTAAAATGTATGTTTTATTTTTTACATTTCATTGCTCGGGACTCTTCAACTCAAATTATAATAATCCTTACTTACCTTTTTCCAATCAGTTACATCCGGCATTGGAGGTCCTGTTGTATTTAAATCAGTTCCAAGCCGCGTCTATAAGTTGTTCGATGTTTATTTTGCATTCGCTGTTTTTATGTGACCCTTGGCTAAATCTGAATGAGCACACATATCGCCTAAAATTTCGAATTGCCTCTGCTTTGTATGAGCATTTTTAACACACAAACTCCTGCGAAATAATATCAACTAGTAAGCCCATGTGGCGTTAAAATGCCAAAATAAAAAATATCTTGAAGTAGGTTATTTTATTTTTATATTAACCCTCCATTACTATCGCTATTCGGAGTAACGTCATTACTAACCTGGGTGTAATCCACCCAAAAATTTCAATTCACGAATCTGTAGAATCAAAGAGCCAATTTTCAACATTCAATTCTTGTTGTGCGCCAATAAAATTAGTGCCGTTGTCACTTCTGATGCGTATTGACACGCCACGACGATTAACGACATTTCTTAAGCAGAGTTTGAAAGCATCAGTTGAAAGCAACAGGTCCTCTGCAATTTCAACGTGTATGGCTCGCGTAGTCATGCATGTAAATAATGAAACTTATCGCTTCTCCCTTCTACGACCAACCGTGATAAAAAATGGTCCGCAATAATCGACACCGCAATAGCTAAATGGGCGAACGAACGGCGTGAGACGGTCAATTGGTAATTGACCCATTAATGGTACGCTTGGATGAGCTCTTTTTATGATGCAAGTCCGACATTCCTTTTTTATGGTCTGCAGCAAATAACGTACTCCCGATACCCAAAACTTTTGGCGCATTTCGTTTATGGTAAGGTTGTCATTTTGGTGATGTGCTCTGCAATAGTAATGACGCATGATGAGGTGAGTCACATAGTGATCACGTGGTAGGATGATAGGACGCCTGGCTTTGGCACGTTATAGGCGGCATCCAATCGCCCATTTACTTTAAGCAGCTTATCTTCGTCTAAGACAGGAGTCAACTCATAAATATGACTTGTTTTGGGCAGGGGTCCATTGAAGCGTAAAATGTCAATCTCTTTAGCAATGGATTCTTTTTGAATTTGACGGTAGAGTATTTTTTCAGCGGCGTGAAGTTGAGAGTATAATCTGTCAGCTCTTTTAATTCTGAGTCGCCCCGATTCAACTTCTTGGCATTGGATGCCTCACCCGGATGATCTTAAAAAATTTAGAACATTTAGTAAGGTCTGTAATAAACAAATATCTTTTATGGTAAGAAGACGGCTTGGCAACTCTTCAGCAACACACGGCTCTGATGACATGTCTTGAGGTTCCTGAGGCCAATGGCTTTCATCTTGAAGTAAAAAATCTGGACCAGTTATCCATCTTGATGGAAATTTAAGTCATCATCCGCAACGTTCAGCGTTGTTGGCAACCAACGCCACAGTTCAGGGCTCGAAACCGCAAGTATTTCTGAAATTCTAAATTTGACAAACTGCTTATAATCTGTTTTAGTTGAACGAATCCATTGAATTGTTGTCTTCGAGTCCGTCAAAAATATTGTCTGCTTTATTATAATTTCGATGTCATGATTTTCTTCAGCATACGTTTTGAGACGACTTGCTAAAACAGCGGCTTGAAGTTCTAGGCGTGGGATTTTCATATCTTTTGCTGGCGCACATCTGGTCTTGGCGACTACAAAGGCAACGTCTCTATAACTTCCCATCTTTATTACAAAATATGCGACCGCAGCATATGCGCTTGAATTGGTCAGCGAAAACGTGTAATTGTACTTAATTTTCTGTGGTTAAACGAGATGAATAACAACGCTAGACGCGAAATTGTGAAATGTGATGAAATTCATTCCACCAAATATACCATTGTTCTGCTAGTGGTTAAGGCAATGTATCATCCCACATTATTTGTGCCTTCGACGTGGCTTGTAATAAAATTTTAATGTATATCATGATGTGCGTTAAAAATCCGAAAGGACCAAAAACAGACATTGCTCTTGCCAACATTTCTCGTTTTGTTGGAGCTCGCTTGCCATCCAAAACATCTCGAGATATTTTAAAAAATTTTAAATGGAATTCGAATGTCATTTTGTGCATTCCGGTACATACCCAAAACTTTGTCGGTACTTGCTTGACGTTCCATATTTAACACGTTATTATGCACCTCATGATGGCTGTTAAAATGGTGTTGAAGTTTTTTGTTGTTAGAAAAAAATTCTCGCAGCTCGGATCCGGCGCTGGCATTAATAAAAACGGCTTGGCGTGTGGCTTCATATGCTTCTTCTTTGCTGTCAAAACTTACGACAAGGTCATCTACATACATGTTTTCAATGATGATTTTTTGCCCCTTTTTGCATGTTGTTTTGGTATAGGATGGCGTTTATATTTTTCACATATTCACCAGAGCAAGGCGAGCAGCTGGCTCCAAATATCATCATCGATGTCATGGTGTACACTCTAATTGGCTTTGATGCATCGCCATCTCTCCACAAAAATCTTTGCGACTCCTGGTCAGAGGCCTTGATTCGTACTTGCAAAAAATTTCTTTCACATCAGCGACAACTGCAATTGAACCTTGGCGAAGTTTGTGTAAAACTGAGAGTAAGGGCTTGGCATGCTCTGGTCTTTTTAATAAGGCTGAGTTGAGGGACGTTTCACCGACAGCAGCGGTCGCATCAAATACCACTCGCAGCTTATCTGGTTTATTGGGGTTGGTGACTCCAAAATGTGGAAGATACGAAACAGTGGACTTCGTGCTATTAATTTGGTTTGGCGAAAGAAGTTCTGCATATCCGTTACTAATGTATTTTTCTATTTCTTTAGTATATTGCGCAGCGAATGCCGGATCGCGGCTCATTTTTTTCTCGACATTAAACAAACGTTCTTTGGCAATAGGCAAGCTTGATGGGAAAAACTGTGTTATCTTCTTTCCGTATTAACCTAGTTTCATATCGTCCTCCAATGTTCCTGGTTGTATTTTTTAAAATGCTCCTAGCTCTAACATTTTTTTCAGACTAGAAGAATAGAGGCGCTTCTTACGTCAAAATTTTCAATTTCGAAGTATTCATGAACTAATCGGTCTAATTTTTTCATTGCTGTTCCATGGACGTGAAAGACAGCTAGCTTCGTTTGAAAATCTGCGTGAAATAGACCATAGACCATCCAGCCAAATTTCGTAGCAGCAGCAATGGGCATGTGAGGTCCAGCCTCAACTATTTTTTCGGAGGCACCTAAAAAGCAGTTATCTAGCCCTATAAGCAATACTGGCTTGGCATTTGTATAATTTCTTATTGGCAATTCAATAAGATAATTCTCGTATAAAAGTATTGCATTGGCAAACTTACTTGCTTTACGGTGCGTATATTTTTCAAATCAAAACTCACACTGCTGTCATTTTGGCTACTAACAGTCAAAGTTACCTTCTTAGAAATTTCGGTCACCTCTTTGTCGTCATACCATTGCGGAGTTAATGGCGTAATTGGACCCTTTAGCCCTAATTTGTTGAAAATATTTTCTTCTAACAATGAAACCGATGATCCCTCCTCTAGCATAGCGTATTTTTCTAAGCTACCTAAGGGCCCCGATAAAATTATAGGGAAAATTTTGTATAGATGAGATTCATAGTGTCGGCGGCAGTTTAACATTAGGTTCATATCAATATCTTCGTGTAATATTTTATTGTGAATGCGATCGCATCCATTTATGCCACAGTAATTCTTGTTGATACAGTTGGTTATGTTGCGACCTTTTTCAAGGCACGCAAAACATAGGCTATTTCGCTTAACCTGTTACCATTTTTGACTTATATCTAAGGCACTAAATACTTGGCACTCACCCAAAGAATGATTGCCGGAACACTGAATACACATTTGGTTCATATTTAGATTTTCGTTATGACTGTTATGCATAATACGACCACTTTAAAGGGCTGGTACTGATTGTCGGTTAACGTTGCTAAAACTTTGAAATGGCATGGCTTGCGACATTGGTGCTGAGTAACTTGATGTACGTTGTTGCGATGTATGTACGGCGTTGCGTGGCTGTGATGACTGCAAGTTGACAGGATAGCGTGGATAAAAAGACTGCTGAACGTTAGTGCGCTGCATATTGGAAGGCATATATGTTACGACTGAGGCCAAATCGCTTAGCCAATTAGAAAATATTTCTACCGTTGGATATGATCCAGTACTAGCTGCAGTTCGACTCCACTCATACTGTTTAGACGGCGGAAGTTTAGTGACAAGCTGTTCCAAAAGTGTTGGATATATGAGGTGATGTTCGCATTTGGCTGATTTAAAAAAGGCGACTATGTTACGAACATGGTTGGAAAAAGTGATCAAATTTTGAAGCCGGTTTTCAAATATTACTGGAAAATGTTGCACTTTATATAATTGGGATTTAATAAGAATATCTGTTCAACCGAAATTAAATTCCAGTTCTCCAATAACTTTGTGAACATCGTCTGTAAAAATTAGCATGGCAGACACAGAACGCCTTGCTTCACACTGCAATGATGTATGCAAACGCATTAAATTTTGTCGGTTGTTGTAATGAAATTCTTCTGTTATGTCTTTATAATTGTTGTTGGCGGCGGTGGCACTAAATAAAATGGTTGCATTTCATTCGCAGCAGATGTTGACGACTGCTGTCCATATCTTATAGCTGTTTCCAAAGTAGCGGCAGCACGGCTGTGTCATGCACGATGCCAATGGCTCATGTGTTGGCGGCTTCTGTCCTTGAGGCAGATTTGCTAGCTGCAGTGTCGGCTTCCACTCGATTTCGAAGTTGGCGTACTTGTTCTTGGCTACGCGCCATCTCTAGAAGAACTTCCTCAACACTTTCTCTTAACGCTGTGACACCAGTTAGAAGTGCCACTAGTTCATCGCTGGTGATTGTTGGGCGTGAGAGCTGCTGGCCTTCAGTACCACCAACTGCATTTTGTGCAATAGGGGCAATAGGCCAACATTTCAGAATAGAGTCAGGGAAGAGGTAATCGATCTTACTTTAGCTAGTATCTCTGAACAGATTATAGTCGATAACTGGGAGGTGTCACAGAAGGAGTCGTTTTCCGACCACTTTACGATTCTCTTTACTATTGACTACGATCCCCAATTAAAGAAACTTTTTGGAACCCATTCAAAACTAACTGGGAAAGGTATTCAGTCTGGATAAGCAGAAATATTGCAGACCCTGACACAGAATACCTCCCAACCGATGTATCTATTGACAATGCAGTCGAGTTTATAACGGGAAAAATGAACCAGGCTTTCAAGAAGTTCTGTCCAAAGTCTCGAATTCGCAAACCTGCAAATGCGAGTTGGTGGACCAGCGACCTCAAAAAGAGGCGATCAGAGGTTAGAAAACTTCACCGGAATGCCATCTTAAGCAAACTAGAGCAGGACTGGACAATCTACAGATCCATGCTAAATGCTTACACTAGGGATGTAAGAATAGCTAAGCGAACATCTTGGACAAAATTTTGCGAGTCCATTGAGGATACCAGTGAAGCCGCCAGACTTCGAAAGACGCTATCCGAAGACCCAACGGTCCCGGGATACCTTAAGAGGTCCGACGGATCCTGGACAGAATCCAGCCAAGAAACGCTTTTGCTACTCATGGACACTCACTTTCTAGGTTGTACAGAACCGTATCAAAACGCTGCTAACAACAACTTGGAAATAACAATGCCAGAACCTTTACAAGAAGTCCCCAACATTATTACAAGGTCAACTGTAGAATGGTCGATCGGATCCTTCAAGCCCTACAAATCTGCGGGGCCAGATGGTATCCTACCGGCCATGATGCAACATGCCCTTCCTAGCATCATGCCCTGGCTTATATCAATCTTCACCGGCTGCCTCAAGACAGGATATGTTCTAAAAATTTGGAGAGAAGTGCGAGTTGTTTTCATTCGTATAGCTGGGAAACCGATACACTCAGCACCAAAAGATTATAGGCCTATTAGTCTCTCATCGTTCTTGATGAAAACTCTAGAGAGAATAATAGATCTTCACATAAGAGAATCTGTGAACGATAATAATCTCTGTAGTGTACAACATGCCTACCTTAAGGGTAAATCGGTAGAAACGGCACTGCATGACGTGGTTTCCTAATATGCGGGAAATACCTGCAAACAATTAGCGAACTAATGTCTGCGGCATTGAATGAGCTATCGCGGTGGGCAGAATCGAATGGACTTGGTGTTAACCCAGTAACGACCGAACTCGTTCTGTTCACAAGAAGAAGAAAAATAGAAAGTTTCACATTACCGAAACTTAACGGAGTAACTCTGAAGCTTTCCACGGAAGCCAAATACCTTGGAGTTATCCTTGATAACAAGCTGAGCTGGAAACGCAACACAGAGGAAAGAAGGAAAAAAGCACTGTGCGCTTTGTACGCTTGTCAGAGGACATTTGGCAGGAAATGGGGACTGCGACCGCACATAATCCACTGGATGTATACAGCGATCGTGAGACCCATTCTTGCCTACGGCTCTCTCGTATGGTGGACGATAACGCATAAAAAAAGCTACCTTAGCTTCCTAACAGGAGTTCAAAGGTTAGCGTGCATAGGAATAACAGGAGCCATGAGATCTACGCCACAGGCGGGTCTAGATATGATGCTAAATCTTCTAAATGTTCGGCGACCAAGAGCGCGATTCGCCTCAACGAATCACGAGCCTGGAAAAGCAGCTCATTCGGACATGCATCTATTCTAAATATCTTTGGAACCGAGGAATCAAAAAGAGCAACCGACTATATCATACCCAGTGTGAGATTCGGTATAGAATACACCACATCCATTCCCAGCAGACAAGAATGGGAAAAAACGGCTGTAGAATCCTACGACAATCTCCATTTATATACTGATGGTTCCAAAATGGAAAACGGAACTGGATCGGGTGTATACTGTGAAACACTGCAAATCAAAGTGTTACAAACTCCCGGATTACTGTAGCGTTTTTCAGGCAGAAATATATGCTATTGAAAAAGCTGCACAGGCCATTTACAGGAAAAATCTTACCCCCACAAGGGTAGTAATTTTTGTGGATAGCCAAGCGGCCATCAAAGCACTGAACAGTAAAACGACGAAGGCTCGAACGGTGCAAAACTGTAAACTTGCACTGAACAGTATCTACAATACCCACAATGTCACTCTCTGCTGGGTTCCCGGACATAGCAATATTGAAGGGAACGACGCAGCAGATGAACTGGCAAGGCGTGGAGTAACCACAAGTACAAACAGAGCTGACACAGATGTGCACATTCCAATAGGCGTCGTCAAAAGGAGTATAGGCTTTGGCCTGAGCTAAATGAGAAAAGAACTAGAAGCCTTCTGCTTTTGGTCAAACGGGAAATCCGGATCCTTGTTGGAGTTCTAACGGGTCATTGTCCCATTGGGGTAATGGCCAATAGAGTAGGTATAACAGCGCCAGACTTCTGTCGGAGCTGCAAAGACCCGGAGGAAATAGAAACAATAAGTCACCTACTATTCGAATGTCCAAGTCTACAGAATCGTCGACTCCGACATATGGGGAACAGATTTTTCAAAGACTTGGAAGAGTTGGTGAACACACCACTGCTAGACATCTGGAGGTTCATAAAAAGCACAGGATGGTTTGAGGAACAAATCGGAACAATGGTTTAACTTGGTACCACAAATATAAAAAAAGGATTCGCAATGGACCTATAGGCCCCCGCGGAAGCGCCGGTAACGGTGCACGACCCTTCTTACCTAACCTAACCTAACTGCATTTTGCTCCTCATTAGACATGTCTTCTTTAATTTTACGTGAACTTCTTAGGATCATGGAATTTTAATTCTCAACCTTTTTATTTATTCTTAAACGCTGCAAATAAATAACTATTTAACACCAACAAAAATGTTCGTTTGTAGTAGGCTGCGGCAAAATGTCTAAAATGGCGGCGGAAAATTCTCGACACTTGTTGCAATAAGATGTTAGTTTATTTTTTTTTTTACTTGGCAAGGGCGACAAAGCAAACAATTTAAAAAACAATGTGGGCGTCGGCTTAAATAAATAGGCACCAGAGAACTGCAATGAATACTTAAAAATAAGTAGTACTCGAGTACTATTCGTTCACAGCTCAGTGATTTCAATCAAAAATTTGGAATGAATCACGCTATTGAATAATGAGCCACTTACTCAAAACTGAGTATGAATGAGTATAAGTAGTTTCGAAAGTAGTATTCATATTTGTTTCATTCAAAATAACTCAAAGCTCATTAATATTAGATTTTTCTATGTTTTGATTTAGAGTATTCGTAATATATTGAAGTACTTAGAGTATTAGAATCACCGTTGATACTAATTGTGATCATGGCTGAACCTATACAAATTATTTGTTTTGTTTTTCAAGCTTAGTACATGTTCTGGTTGTAATAGAGGGTCGCTGATTTCAAATCTTATGCCAAAATTTTAAAAATAAGTTGTTACTAGGGTGGACCCTGAAATGTTTTTCTTTTGGTTTTTAGTATTACTTCATGTTTTGAAAGTATAAGGGGGTCGCTGATTTCGAATCTGATCTCAGAATTTTAAAATTCAAGATGGTTAATAGTGTTGCCACCTAACATTTTTTATTTCTACGAATTCGGTGCTGGGGAAGCTCTAGGTAAAAATGGGTCGCTTAATCAAACACCATTGCCAGAATTTCAAAATTGATTAATTTCTTTATGACAGTGTTGCCACCTACTAAAATGTATTTTTTAGTTTTAAACATCGTTTAACAGTGTTAAGGGGTCGCTGACTTCGAATCTGATGTTAGAATTTTAAAATTTAAGATGGTTAATAGTGTTGCCACCTAAAAATTTTTTATTTTTACGAATTCGGTGCTGGAGCGACCAATAGGTAAAAATAGGTCGCTGAATCCGAGCATATATGTGGTCCCCATTTGCTATATTTTTAAGGGGGGCCCGAAACACGTGTTTGACTTACAATTTGACTTGCAGTGGACAGTTAAATACGTGTTTGAAATTCTGGCAATGGATTTTGATTCAGCGACCCATTTTTACTAGAGATGTGACGGATAGTGATTTGGCCGGATAACCGGATATCCGGCAAGATGCGAGGCCCGGAAAGAAAATCGCCTATTTGGCAATATTTTGAAATTAAAAGTGAAAATAATAAGTTTGCTATTTGTTTATTGTGCAAAATACCAATTTCTCGTGGTGGTGAAGGGAAAAAAGCAGGTGCGTAAGAGTAATGTTTTTTTGCAGCCTGTTTAATGAATACAACCTTCAAGTTTCGAATCATATACTTATTAATTTTAAATCTTCCACCAGGCACATCTGCTTTGAGCAATCATTTGAAATTAAAGCACCCAGAAAAATTCATGAATTTGAATTAAGATAAAAAAAACCAACGCTTGTACAGTTCCTCTTCTACAGAAAGGCAACAGACTTTGTCAGAGGCGTTCGATAGAAAACTGCTTTGGGACATAAATAATGCAACTGCGAAAAAATACCATTATCTCATAGCAGAAATGATTGCACTGGATAATGAGCCACTTTGTGTCGTTGAAACAGTTGGATTCGCAAGATTACATAAGTTGGCTTTACCACGCTATGAGTTGCCAAGCCGAGCCTTTATGAAAATATAGTTCCCGATATTTACAACCGAATTTTCAATAAAATCGAAATAAGAATTTCAAGTGCTGTCGCAGTTTCTGTCACTTCTGACATGTGGACGTGTTTGCTCCATAACTCCAGCTTTCTGAGTTTCACAGCTCATTGGCTTTCTGCACAATATAAACTTCAACACGGAGTTCTAGCTATGAAACCATTTTCAGGATCTCACACAGGAGAAAACATAGCAAAGGAACTCAATAGTATTGCATCTCGCTGAGATATTGAACAAAGCAAAATACATGTTTTTGTTCATGACAGTTGCGCAAACATGGTCAAAGGCGTTCGAATGGCGGAGTATAATTCCGCCAGGTGTTTCATTAATTTGCTTCAGAGGGTTGTGCTTGAGTCTTTCTTAGACAAAAATTCTTAGACAAGGACGAAACTGTACGACGAACAGCCGATTTACTTAATATGAGAGCCTCCTTAAAAGCGCAATTGGCATCTCGATTTATTTCCTTAAGTGAAGATCCAAAATACCTTATTGCAACTTTTCTGGATGCCAGATTTAAGGCTAACTTTTTGGGAAAAGTTCAAGCTGAAAGAGCTCGACAGACTATTTTATTGGAACACTTAAAAATGACTTGCGACACGTCTTCTATTAGTAGTTGTTCATCGACGTCTTCAACTAGACCTAAACAGTTAATTGAGAAGAACCCAATTGCTACCTAGATTGAATTCTTCTTGAAGGAAGTTCGAATTGATCGCAGTCAGGATCCTTACGCTTGGTGGTCGTTTAACTCCGAAAAATACCCAATTTTAACGTCGCTTGCCAAAACGTTCCTTTCAGCTCCTTGCAGCAGCGTTTATAGCGAAAGACTTTTTTCGAAAGCTGGCTTGGTTTACGAAAACAAGTGAAATCGTTTATTGTCTGCGAACGCTGAAAATTTAGTTTTTATTCACCATAATCTACCTCTTCTTAATTTTGAGTATTAATGTCAATCGTTTTATTAATTGAAAGTTCTTTAAGTTTTTAGTTTATACATAAATTTTCCAGTAAAGTAAATATCTCAAAACGTATTTTAAGTTTTTGAAAGATAATTTGTAATTTTTTGTTACTTTTTTACCTTTACATAAAAGCTATTTTATTGTGAGTTACTTAATAAAAATTTATTTCCTTAAAATAATTCTAAGAAGATATCCGGCCAGCCATACATCGGATAGTAGCTCATTATCCGGTATCCAGCTGAATAGTAAATTTAGTCACATCTCTAATTTTTACCTAGTGCTTGCTCCAGCACCGAATTCGTGGATATAAAAAATGTTATGTGGCAACACTATTAACCATCTTGAATTTTAAAATTCTGACGTCAGATTCGAAATCAGCGACCCCCTTATACTTTCAAAACTTGAAGTAATACTTAAAAACAAAAAAAAACATTTCAGGGTCCACCCTAGTATCAAATAATTTTTAAAATTTTGGCATAAGATTTCTAATCAGCGACCCTCTATTACAAACAGAACATGTACACTAAACAAAACAAATAATTTGAATACGTTCAGCCATGAACACAATTAGTATCAACGGTGATTCTAATACTCTAAGTTCTTCAATATATTACTAATACTCTTAATCAAAACATAAAAAAATCTAATATTAATGAGCTTTGAAGTGTTTTGAATGAAACAAATATGAATACTACTTTCGAAACTACTTATACTTATTCATACTCATTTTTGAGAAAGTGGCTCATGATTCAAAAATTTAATTCACTTTGTTTTAAATCAATCACATCCGAATAATGCTTTGGATACTACTTGTACTCATTTATACTCAGTTTTGAGTAAGTGGCTCATTATTCAATAGCGTGATCCACTTTGATTTGAATCAATCACATCCGAATACGGCTTTGGAAACTACTTATACTCATTCATACTCATTCAATTTTTTTGCGAATATTATATAAAAATCATAGAAATACAAAGGAACGTTTTTAAATTGCTGTTTGCTTGTCGCCTGTTTTGATATATTTGTTGAATGATCAGCAGGGTAAAGTTGAAACTTACGCAGAGTTGCATTGCTGTGCAGCTGATTTGCCATCGGGCAGCGACACATACTTTTAGGCATCACAAAGAAGTGTGGCTTTTCTCATTGAAAATTGTTTTAGCTTTTTTAAAAAATACACAATATTTAAGAAAAATAAGACCTTATTGCACATCTACAGAGCAATACCTTTCAATTGCTATCCTATTTATTAAAATCGCGTCTGCAGCATCTATCAAATCGATAGTCAACACAAAAAATGCGCTTGCGTAATAATAGTAGATATTTTTTTAATACTAAGCTTACATATTTTAATATTTTAAGCTAACATTTTGAGCCGGTGTATGGCTAATTATTTTATAACTTCTTTATTCACTGCTCCCAATCTACGAACCACGTGACGGCTAGCGCACTGCACACTTTGTTTTTAAAACAATATGAAATTGCACTTTTGAAATTGAAATTTGCAAATAAATGCGTTCGGATGTAAATATACTACTTTTAGCAAGCAAATTAGCTGTCGAATAAAAATTCCTAAAATCGAATAGTTTTGACAGTTCAATTCGAGTTAGAAAGTACAAAATTTCCGATTTAAAAAAAAATTGTATTTCGAATATCGGAAATTTCATTCCAATTTTCGAGTTATTAAGTTCCAAATTGCCGTTTATTTTTTTTTTTTTTAAATTTGCAAATAAATGCGTTCGGATGTAAATATACTACTTTTAGCAAGCAAATTAGCTGTCGAATAAAAATTCCTAAAATCGAATAGTTTTGACAGTTCAATTCGAGTTAGAAAGTACAAAATTTCCGATTTAAAAAAAAATTGTATTTCGAATATCGGAAATTTCATTCCAATTTTCGAGTTATTAAGTTCCAAATTGCCGTTTACGAATGAATTGATTATCGAATCGAAATGTAGAATAGGGCCCCTGCTGGTTACCAGAATTAATCGAATTTAAGCAGAATGTTGAAAAATCGAGAAGATTAGACACAGTAGATGTGCTATTCACAAAGCCATGCTGACGAGTTGTTATGACTTCCCCATAGTGAATTTTTACCCGATCTTACGCAATCCGCTCAAAGAGTTTTGGAATCTATGAGAGCTTAGCGGTAGGCCTATAGTTATTGGCATCATTCCTGCAACTTCGTTAATTGATTTATTGAATAATGAAGAAAGAGGTCAATTATCTTTTCTTAAACTCTTCTTTGACTCAGAATTTATGCAGTCATAAAATCTTCATCATAAAATATTAAGAATACCAATTATAGATTATAGATTTTTTGACAGTTCGAAATTCTGTTATGACATAACATATTTCATAACGGATTTTGTCATGCAGAAAACGAACTTATAGCTCCCAACAGACGTTTTTACAGTTCAAATTTGTATGGGAAATGATAACAAATTCTGTTATAATTCCATAAGCATGGGAGAATTATAAGGGCCCTACCTTGGCCTCGTGAAGAATGAAGTAGAAAGCAGAAAAAATTCGGCTAGTGTTCAAAATCAGCTCATCTCGATTTTCATTATGTTTACGTTTCGCAGGTAATTGCAAATTGTTGTTTTTTTGCAATTTTAAAACTTTTTCCTCATTTTATAGTTTTCATTGCACTGTTTTTATATTTTTACTTAAATTACCTAAAATTTAACACACGCGACCAAACTGTTAACAACTTGGAAACAATATATATTTACTTCGTCTGTAATTTCTACGATTTCCATATTTTCACTCTTCGTTGACGCGTGAACACACTAAGTCAATCGACCCTACTTTATAATTCTGCCATGAACATAAGCAAGGCCAGAAATAAGACTCGAAGACAAGAAATACACCTTACTACCTAGGTAACTTACCAAAGCTTTTCAGGAGAAAAATTAATTCGATTTTAGATTTTCATAACAATTTCATTAATTATTTTAATTAAATTTGTAATAACTACAATTATACCGTTCAAACATAACTTTATTTCAGGGTCATTTAGTTGAAGGTTTTTTATGTTTTGAATTATCATTGCCCTAGAAAATTCACAAAAAATTGAAGCGTAAGTATATATAACATTTAATACATTTATAATATTAATATATAGATAATAATAATAATAATATGAACATATTTGTATATTTAAATATGGACATATATGTACATATATATACATATATAGATCCTCAGTAGAATATAACTGTTGGTAACTTCAGTGGTTTAATTTTCACCTTAAAATCTATGAATGAAAATCTTTAGTTAATGATCTCTTCCAGGAGTCTAAAGTAAAATTTGTTATGTTTAGAAGATTAAACCAAGATTCCGTTGAAAATTATAGTGACAAAAAAGATTTTTTTAAAAAATCCATCCGATGAGTT
Organism: Coremacera marginata; assembly: GCA_914767935.1. Classification (NCBI taxonomy): domain Eukaryota; kingdom Metazoa; phylum Arthropoda; class Insecta; order Diptera; family Sciomyzidae; genus Coremacera; species Coremacera marginata. The sequence continues at coordinate 96,575,031 of OU612044.1, read as the reverse complement.
CTTCGATATTTGTAAACAACATTTTTTAATATACAAGTGCGTTTTCGAAAAAACTTGCCACGAACCGAATTTAAAATCTCGAATTATTAAGTCGATTCGGATCGTCACAGTACAACACGTGAGATTGCAGAGAAGCTTCATGTATCACATACATGCATTGAAAATCGCTTAAAATAACTTTGCTACGAAAACTCGATATATGGGTTCCTCATGAACTGATAGAAAATCATTTAACACAACGATGAAAAATGGGTTGTTTACAACAATGTCAATCGGAAAAGATCGTGGAGCAAGCCAGGTGAACCAGCTCAAACAACATCAAAAGCTGATATTCATCAAAAGAAAGTTATGTTATCAGTTTGGTGAGATTACAAAGGAATTGTCGACTTTGAACTTTTACCACCCAACCGAACGATCAATTCAGATGTCTACATTGAACAACTAAAAAAATTGAACAATGCAGTTGAAGAAAAGCGGCCCGAATTGACAAATCGAAAAGGTGTTGTATTCCACCATGACAATGCAAGGCCACAAACATCTTTGATGACTGGGCAAAACTCCTTTTTACTTACTTTTTATTTCGATCTTTGCAAAACTCCTTGAGTGGTAAACATTTCAATAATAATGATGATGTCAAATTGTACCTGGTTTTTTTTTTGCTGATAAAAACCAGAAGTTTTATGAACGTGGAATTATGATGCTGCCTGAAAGATGGCAAAAGGTCATTGCTCAAAAGGGGCAATACATTACAGAATAAAGTTATTTCGTTCCATGAAAAAAATTGTCTTTTATTTTCTAAAAAAAATCCGCAATTACTTAGTTGCCAACCTGATATATCATAAAATACTTACTAGTAAAACTGTAATCATGTGTATAAAAAATATTTTATCTTCTATCGATATTCTTGCCCACCTGGATAGAACACGAGTTCAAGATTTTCAGCAAGGCCTTGGGGCCCTATTCTATAGCTGTACAAAATATTGTGTACCTTTCCTGTTCCCGATTCACTGGATTTGAAAATAAGTTCTTAACTTCTAAAAAGTGTTGATTGGGCACACTTTTTAGGATTTAAGAAAACATTTTGTTCACTGAAATGTTTTTCTATGAATATTAAATTTTTGTAGTTAAATTATTGTGATATACCCGGCGCAGTTTGGGATTGTATTAGGTACGCAACTAAGTTCCCGCTGTTTGTCATTAGATGGCTTCAGCAGTAAGTGCTTCTTAAGGTGCTGTCTTATGGTACATAAACCATTTTGACACATTAGTGTGCTTTTGGTTGTGTGAAACTCTCTGATTTTGTACCAAATAATCATCATTTGCGGGAAGTGTTGATTTTCTCCTTTCATTCGACTGAAGTGCATCGAGAGTTTCAAGAAGTTAACATAGATGCTGCTATAAGTAAAATAACGTGCCGATATTGGTTTTGATGTTGACGACCGTCCACGTGAAGGAAGGCCAAACACCTTCGAAGACGCTGAATTGGAGGCATTGCTCGATGAGGATCTGTGCCAAACGCAAGAAGAGCTGGCCTCAGCACTAAGAGCTACCCTCTAAGTCAGTTCCAAACGCAATCATGCGTTGGGAATGATTCAAATGCATGGAATTTGGGTTCCTTATGATTTAAAGCCAAGGGACGTTGAGCGCCGGTTTTTCGCCCGTGAACAATTGCTCCAGCGGCACAAAAGGATTTTTCGTATCGTGACATGTGATTAAAATTGGATTCATTACAGTAACTCAAAGAGTAGAAAATAATGGGACTGCCCGGTCATGCTTCTGTTTCGTCGGCTCGGCTGAATATACACGCCGCGAAGGTTATGCTGTATACTTGGTGGGGCCAGTTCGGTGTTATTTATTATGAACTGTTGAAAACGAACGAAACCATCACTGGAGAACGGTATAGAATTCGATTGAGCATACTACTGCGCGAAACACAGCCACAATACGAGCAGAGGCACGAAAAAGTGATTCTACAGCAGGACATCGCTTAGCCTCAAGATGCATCGTTAAAACCTACCTGGAAACGTTCAAATGGGAAAACCTACTCCACCAACCATATACCCCAGATATTGCGTTGTCCGATTACTTGTTCAGTTCGTCGCCTGATCAGCAGTCTCGCTCAAAAAATGGCTTGATTCGTGAATATCCTCAAAAGATTAACAATTTTACCGTAGCGGTAGTCGAGCTCTGCCAGAAAGATGGGAATAACATGTATCTGGCGATGTGTAATACCCTGAATGATTTATTTTTAACCATTTTTGACAATAAAATTGCATTTTCATCAAAAATAGCAAGAACTTTGTTGTGCACCTAATTATAAAAATTTTAACGTCATTGAAGGAATAAATGATTTTTGGAATAATGAGCTTTTAGTTAAAATTCGTTTTTTTTCGTGTATTTCGTGTATGTATTAAGCCCTTTTAATACCAAATGACCGCTCTCAATTAGTTTAGAAGTTATAGGACTCGAAAGTTGGGAAAATGGACACAAAAAACTTGTGATTTTTTTTTAATTTTCCTACGAAACCTAACATTATTGGTATCAAAAGAAAGGTTAGGTTATTAAAATTCATGCATTACTTTTAAAGATATAGCTCTTTACATATTATGCAGACTTGGCGATTCACCCTTTTACGAAATAACCAAACGCAAGTATAAACATCAAATTGTGCATATGTAAACTGTTATATCTCTAAAAGTAATGGATGGATTTTAATGATTGATAGCTCGTTGAATACCCGTAATGCTGTTTCATAGGTAAATTAAAAAAAAAAACATTATTTTTTCACGTCCTTTATACCAACTTCCGAGCCCTGTAAATTCTAAACCACTTGAGAGCGGGTCGAAATTTTTGGAGTTTACTCCATTAGAATCGATTTCATATATTGCCCGCGGTATGAATATTTTATGGCGAGTGAAATCTAGCGTTATCTTAAAAATCAATCGTTACGCAGTCAGCGTTATACAAACAAAATACATACTCACAGCAGAGAGAGATTCAATAAACTCGATGTTGCTCGCTACTCTTCTTTTCTTAACATATGTTCAGCTAGCCACAGTACAACAAAAAAATTGTGTTTGAATATGTGTGCATGTGATCAGTTGCTCATACGAGTAGTTTATATTAGAGTGCGCTTTTATTATAATTGATAATAATATAAAAGCTTGGCTAATTATAAATCCAACAAGTTTAATCATTGAAATAAGTTAAAAATTCGTCAAGTTATTTATATTTTAAGCATTAATCTTTTAAAAACAGCACAAAATCGTTGTTTTTCATGCTGATTTGCCTAAACTGAGTTTTCGCATACAAGATCAAGCAAAAAATAGTTATTTTAGTGATTTTGTAGTGAAGTAGAAATACTTCAAATTGAATAAGTTGACGAATTTTCAATCGATTTCAATTAAATAAAACTTGCTGGATTTAGAAATAGCAAGAATTTTTATTGCTATGACATAACGGAACATTTAATACAGAATATGTCCACAAATTGATCTTAAATATAATAAATATGAAAAATTTAAGGAAATTTTTCATCATACAGATGAAGGATTGCGCTTGATACAATTTTTGAAAGAAGTTAATTTAGATTTAGTTTCTTGAAGAACAATGGGAACGACTAGATATGGTACAACCATTGATGCTATGGTTTCACGATTACCGTGGACCTAATATTACAGTATTTAATAATGACGTTACTATTAATGAATTCATCAATTTACCTCATAATCAATTTATGTAATAAATATATTTTAAAATTTAAAAAGTATACAATCCTTTTACTAATATAAGAGATGCATTTATTCACCCACTTTACCTTTAATTTACATCTCAAATTCCAAGGTAATCGATCTAAAGGAGTAAACTCCAGTCGCGCGTCGGAGCTGACACGCAAACTTTTTTTTCATATTAGCTTTTTATATCAAAATACACATTTAAAAAACAAAAATTTTAAAAAGGTGATTTAAATAAAGTAAATTGCTCCCTCGAATTTGTTCATCACTATTATGAAATTGACATTCACAAATTTTTATTCAGCAATTTTATTTTTAATTCAGATGTCAGTGTACATTTCAGTTTATAAAATCAATCGAAATTAAAAAGTGAACAAACACTTGGAGTGAATGAGTTTTTTAATTTTGTGCACACAAATTTTGTACACAAATATAGAACAGAGACCCTGGTGTCAAGTTTAGATCTTAGTTTTCAAATAAAAATTTTTAGGATTAGTTAAAGTTGAAAAGTATATATTTTATCAATGAAGAGAATTACTGTTCCACTTGACCCGCGTCCAAAGAGGTATTTAAATTAACAATGATAAGGTGATATAACAAGTAGTGTCTCAACTGGCAGTTTTCGTAGGGAAGTTTATTAGAAGGATCGAAAACATGCAGCTTTAAAATCACACAATAGACTCATCTTTAATTCATGTTTTGAAGATAAAGTTATTTTCTCCATGCCAGGATACATACACAAAACTTTGGTTATTCCGAATAACGCCAGATGAATTTGGACAATCGCCATGGATTAATATTTTTATTCAATATGATAGCGATAACCATTTACCAATTTTTTAAGCTAATTTTAATAACCGGAAAATTAAAACCTTTATCAGTTCTATTACCTATCATTACGCAGAAAATTCAAAATGAATGAATATATAAGTGCTTTAATTCCAATATTAATCAACTTTATTTATTAAACTAATGAAAATGCATTATTTGATAAGTCGATACTATACGGAATTTTTAACATATTTAAAAAAAAAATATCAATACAGCAGCATATACAAAACTAAATTTGTTCAGGGTTGCAAGGTGATATTTAAATATCGATACATTATAGAGTCGATACAAGTATTGAGAAAAGTTGATATTTTATAGTTTTTAAATACTTTTTCGGTTTATAGCATGTTTTAACGGCAGTCTGAATTAAGTAATTAGGCCTATGAACTACAAATGTGAATTACCCTGTTCTTACGAAGCAATCGTAATTCGGTTTGACAGCTGTTTTTTGGGTTTTTTAATTTAAGTTTATTTGAGTTGTTGTGAAGAACGAAAATGGGAAAAATATGTGCAAAATAAATATTTGTTTATTATATTATTAATTCTTTTATGGAATGATACTCACTTTGTCTGCTGACTTTGAGAATTTGACGATTTGTTTTGTATTAAGGGTATTCATGCAATGCCGAAAACGAGCCGAATATGCCGAAAATCGGAAAAACCGAAAACGCCGAATATGAACTGTCAAAATTTGTATGGAATCTGATATTCGGCATAGTTTCCAGGTTTCCGCACGATTTTGATGCGTAAATAGAGCCGAATATTTTCGGCAACCAGTTGCTGCCACCTTTCAAATATTTTACATATATTTAATACAAATATTACACCAATGTTGCCACTTTTTCAATGCAATTTAAAGAACAGCTGATTGATATACGGCATTCGCCGATAACTAAAAAAAGGTACCTCATGCAAAAACAGCGAATATTTTCCGATATTCGGCATCGGAAAATGTTCGGCATTGCATGAATACCATTATTATGAAATTTTCATATCTGCTGTTATTCAATAATAGGGGCTTTCGCATGGTCCAGCATATTGGATGACATAGCGAATGATAGTGAAATTTGATTGAGCGTTCGAAAGATCTAACTTGTGAAGCAACATCATTATTTACAAACTCTCAAGCAGATCACTTCGGCGGAATGAAAAAAATATTTTTGGCTGTTTTTAAAACTGACCAATATTATTTCTTTATTTAGATTTGCTTCAATCTTTTCTTTCCATATTTCAGGAAAACCTTTACAAAATTTAATAAATTCTATCCAAAACTCAGTGTTTGGAATAACCGGTGCGATGTGCACCGTGCGACGACCAAAACAGAATAGAGCACCCCAAACGATACTGTCATGTCATCGCACATGTAGTATCATTTGTGTGCAAAAAATAAAGTTGAAAGACAAAAATGTTTGACTTCTCTGTCGGTCCATCCGACATGTAGTATCATTCGAGTACGTGTGTATCCAACTTGGTGCATTTTCTCATTTGATCAAAATTTTTGAGCGAAGCACATCTCGCGCAAAAATGGCTAACATAATGTATAATTTTATAAAAAAATTAAAGTAATTAAGAAGAAGAGACATAGAAAATAAATAGTAAGGAATACAAAAATAATTGTTAGAATCATTACCGTAATTTTTACGCTACAAAATATCTAATGCTCAAGTCCATCCGACATGTGCGATCATTAGAGACCAACGAAAAAAGTGCCGTTATTTAATCAAACTATATGTCGGATGTACATGTAGTATCATTTGGGGTACCCTAATGAAAAAATTCAGCGAGGTGGATCAAAGTGCTTTCGCATTGTCCAATTTGTTGGACGATCACCAGAAAAATCAAAAATTTTTGATTTTCATCCAACATGTTGGAACGACTGTTATTTCATTTTTCACGCGGTACTACTTGTCAGCCAACGTGCCATGTTGGTCCAATTTGTTCGACCATTCGAAAGCCCCTAATACACAAAAGGTTATTACACACATTAACGCTGGGTCTACACCTAGCAATTATTATAACAGTTTTTTTAATTTGTATTAGTTGTCAAATTATTGTCAGCTGCAAGGAAATTGTCCGATTATGACATAGGTGAGCTTAACAATTGCAAGACAATAAATGACATTTGTTTCGTTATATGGCGTTTCCTTCCAAAAAAGAATAGACAAGAATAAAAAAACACGGTTTTTTGTTTGTGAAACTAAAAAGTATAGTCTTACGCACAAAATTATTTTTTTTTTTCGCTGGCCAACACTCTCCCGGACCTCCAAGTTCCACCGCCAGCAGCACAAGCATGCTTTTTCGCTGTCCAACGTTATCAGAGTGCTACCACCAGCCAGCAGCACAAGCAAGTGCGGCGTACATTTTTATTAACCTGCTCCAAGTGCCACCACCAGCAGCACAAGCAAGTGCAGCGTATATTTTTTTTAACATCATCTGAGTGCCACCACCAGCAGCAGCAACAAGTGCAGTACATTTCAATTGGTCAACACTCCAACATTTCAGCAGCACCATTTCAGCATGCCTCAAGCGCTACACTTGCTTGTGTTGCTGGTGGTGGCACTTGGAGGATGTTAAGAACAATCTATGCTGCACTTGCTTGTGCTGCTGGTGGTAGTACTTGGAGAAGTTGGCCAGCGAAAGAAGTAGGAAATTTACGCTGCACTTGCTTGTACTGCTGGTTGTACATGCTGCTGCTGTAGTTGTAGCACTCGGAGAACGTTGGCCAGCGAAAGCAGCAAGAAATTTGCGCTGCACTTGCTTGTGTTGCTGGTGGTGGGACTTGGAGAACCACGGCCAGCGAGACTATGGAAAAAGCTGTGTACACTTAATATTATGTACACAACCAGTTTCTGATTCACTAGCCTTGGAAATGAGTTTTTAACTTCAAAAGTGTGTACACAATCAACAAATTTTATTCACCGAGATTTTTTTCTGTGAGTATTTATTTCTGTTGTAAAATTGTTCTTGTGATATACCCGGCATAATTTCGGATTCTATTTTTAAAAATTTTGTTGTCAGTCAAGGAATAAATTATTTTGTTCAAGTAAACAAATAATAATTTTATATAGTGATGTTTATTTATATTTAGGTTTCAATTTTTTTTTTAAATTCAAGATTTTATTCTATCACTATTTTGAAATTGAGATCCACAAATTTTTATTCAGCAATTTTATTTTTTATTCAGCATGTCAGTGTACATTTCAGTTTACAGAATCACTTGAATTTTAAAAGTGTACACTTGGAGTGAATATGAAATTTTTAAATTTGTGTACACAAATTTTGCTTACATAGCGAGTAAGAATGCATGTTAAAAATTTCTTTTACTTCATTGCTTGTTTGCTGAGAAATAATCCTACGATTTTGAAAATCCAAATGTTCCATAATTGCATTGAAAAAACGCGATAGCATTCACTTGGAGAATTACGTGAAGAAACGAAATGCACATAAACATTGCGGAAATCTGCAAGCTAAGGCCGCTAGCAGTCCAACTTTGGCTTGCTCTCTCATCGAGAATTTAAAGTTTGCCATTCTCGCCGTTAGCATGGATTGAAGAAAACGAAATATTGTAAGCATCTATTCTAAATCACAGCAACAATCCATTCTTGACTTAGCATCAAGTGAAGAAAACGGCCCTAGGTCTTCTTCTGAACTTAGCAGGTTAAACATAGTAAAATTCGTTTAGGTAAAGGTCCTGTTTAGGTAAAACAAACGATGCGTTTATTTCACGAACATATCGTCAAACAGGCAAAAATCAGCTGCTTTGAATCCATGTATGCAGAATGTCAGATACAATTGCCCACAGCTGACTCAGTAATGAACACAGACGTAACCACAGTGCGAAGTTGGGTCTTTGTAAGCAAAAAAATCCGAACGACACGTAAAATTTGACGAGAGTAAAATTATTATCGATCTGTAAATGAAAGTTGGTGCTAATATGCTTTATAAGTTTATCGAAGAATAAACTAGCATTTCATATCTTGTTGCCGCGAGGGCATTAAAATGTGTAAATTTATTTAGGCCATCTGGCCGCCCTAGTAGTTTTAACAGGTGGCAGCGCCATCGTAATTTTCTTTTCACTTTTGATTTGTATTTTGCCAATAAGCAGCATAATTTGCTTAACTTTAATTTATAATTAGCAGCATAATTTGTTGAACTTCAATTTTTGATTTTATTTGTTTTTGCCTAAGAAGAAAACAGAATGTAAGTTATCTTTAACATGAAAAATATTGTTAACTTAAAACATGAATTTTTAGAGAAATAAACGCAATGCACAAGCACGCACAAACACGCACATAGCGCGCGTAGAAACATCCAAATTCAGAAGGAACGTGTAGTTTATTTCGTCTGTAAGCAGGCAAGAACATATCTCTTTTATCAATTTTTATGTTTTTGAAATTATGCAACAAAATTTTTATTTAATTTTTTATTTAGGAATGCTTATCACATTTGTTTAATTGAGTACCAAAATTTTATGTGTTGAAATGTAAGAAAAGTAAGTAAAAGCCTAAAAAATGTAATAAAATTAACCGTGTTTTTTTAGGTATAATACAAAATTAATTGTATTTTGGCTTTGAACGATGCAAATAAAAGTTTACATTTAATATCCTTTTCATCTGAGCACTTAGTTCGTTTGTGCAGCACCCAATTTATTTGTGTCACTATGTACGGCTGCTTTAAGCTGTCAAAATATATTTAAGCAAGGGAATTGTTGCTGAAACATTAAATTAATTTTTTTTTTAAGAAATCTGCGACTTTTCGCTTACTTTATCGTTTAAAGTCATGGGTTTAAAGTCATGGTTTACCAGTAACATCGCTTTTAAGCAAAAACAGCAAATATAAGCAGCCGAAATAAAACTGCCTTTATTACTGTCGGTTGATTTTGACATTGCACCTTTCGCCTTTGTTATTGTTTTGTTGTCGGAGAGAGCGTGTCTCAAATGCACCTACTTTATAATTGTAACATGCTCAAAACCGAAATGTTTTCAATATGAAATTTCCTCGCGTACTTGTGCTCGTATACCATGTATATAAGTTAGATTAAATAAAAGAATGTGAAAACAATTCATACAAACCTTAAAAAAATAAAATTTAATTTTTTAAACTTCAATACTTTTAAAAGAATGTGAATAAAATAAACTAAAAATAAAGTTGACCTTTTTAGACATGATTTTTTAACTTAATCTTCATATCTATTTCGAGCTGTACATCAAAATTTACTTGGTGTACTTGCTATGTTTTGAAAAGACAAAGTAGTCTGCATGAAAAATAGCTATGCAACCAACCCAAAGTTATGTACACACTCTGTTAAGATCCAACCGAATGTTGTACACTACTGTTTCAGCCTGTGTTAGATTTGAAATTACTGTACAAAAGTTTGAAAGATACTGTAAAATGTGGTAAAGTACGAAAGTGTGCACTTTGCTGCAGGCAAAACAAATGTATTCATGCAGATGTCTAATACGTATGGTATCTTCATCACTATCACTATTACTTGTGCCTCATTAAAACTATAGAAGGCAATTGTCTTTTAGCCAATTATTATAGAAGGCAGAAGGCTATTAACATTTTTTAAACAAATGTCACGATAAATTTTTCCTAAAATTCAACAATTCAGTCACCAAAAAGCTGATGCAAAAAGTATTGGCACCTTTTAAAAAATGCTAGTACTAAGTATACAATTTTTAAGATTTTTGTCAGTTTTACGCTAAAAGCCTAACTTTTACGATCTGGTAATAATGTTTTTGGAAAGTACTCACGTTTGCTCACGTTGAGATTATTTGATAAACGCCAGCAACGTTATGTTCGACGCTGACGCAAGAAAAAAATACAAATACTCAATTTTGGACGATCACGTCGGAAATCAAACGAAGCTTGTCACGAAGGCTTGTTTTTATCTAAGGCAGTGTTATTCGTGCATTACAGTTTCAAAATTGCTGACCAAGTGTCCACATTTTGTCAGTTTCTATATTCACTTCAAGTAAACTTCGAGTAATAGAGAGTATTTTTATTATCTGTCAAAATGAGAAAATTTGTCAAAAAATACGGATATGGCTTTATATAAGTTTGAAGTACAACAGTTGTTTTTTTGACAATAGAAATGAAACAAAAATTGATCTGGCTGGTTGGTTAAAAAATGGGAAGAAGATTCCAGATTCAAAGAAGATTTTTAGATGAACTGGAAGGATCTGGTAGCAGTATGTATAAAAGATCAACACTTCTATTTGCCTTCATTTTACTAGTTTTAACTTTATTTTTACTGTTTTTCTAACCAATTGCATATATATTTTGCTACAAACACAACACAACACCACAATTAAACTTTGTCACTTTGACAATCAGCTGAATTGTGATCAATGAAATTTTTCAAGAGAAGTTCGAGTAATAGAGAGGGGCATTTTGCTTGTTCTTCTTCGTTCTCGTTCAGGAAAAATGGGGAAAGAAACGCTTTCGAGTAACTTCAAGTTTCTTGAAGTGAGTACAGAACATACCTATTGGCTCATTTGCATTTATGAAGTTGTCAGTTTTCACTTACTGTATAATTTTTATATATGTAAAAAATGCGTTAGTTAAGAGCAATTTCTTTTTATTAGATCAGGGCTGATATAAAAATCTAGTACAATGTTAAGAAAAGTTCGGTGTCAGGGATGGTGCAACTACGATAGGGACCGACAACATTAGCAGTAACGAATACTACGAGTCGCTGCCGTTTCTAAAGTAAGGGATAGTGTTGCAACTGTTTTATCAAAACAGTGCTAGTTATCAACATCGTAGGGTAAATCTAAACCTAAATTCACAAATAAATTTAACTCTTTTAAATAATGCCCATTTTGTAGAAAACTAAATTGAAGCGACAGAACAGAAACAATATAGAAAGTTCCGGCAAAGCAAGCCCACAACATAGCAACAAGTACCTGCAGCAAAACATCTTTCTTCACCCCTGTGCACCATAGCCAGCGCAAGAATACGCATAAGCAGCAATTATTTGATGATAGCAAGACAACCAGCGCACCGGCTGGACAACACAACGCTCATTATTGAATGAAAATTAAAATCTGCAGAATTACAAAGGCATATGCTTTTCTTCATTTCATATGAAATCTACCCGTTCCACTCAGCATCACTATTTAATACATTAAGGTTTTCCCCAACTTTAAAAACGACGTTGTAACTTTCCCACCAGCCTCATTTTTAAAACAGTAAGAACCAGTGATTTCATTGGCCCATCCGCCAATCAAGCTTATCAAGGAGTGTTTTTTTTTTGTGGATTAATGGTGCCTTGAGAATATCTCGTGAATTCACTCAAATGCTGCAATTTTGTTTACTGGCATGCCCATTGTGCCAAAAATAAACCTCAACAGTAAACAAAATATTGTGATAAGTGGGTTGATTCCAGTTGATTTTCAGCCCATGGACCATTGGTAATTTGGCTTTAAGTCTTGCATCAGCAGGATCTAATAAGATCGAAAGCCGATATCCTTACGTAAAATTTCCATAAAGTGGATACACACAGCTCAATTGCTGTTCGCGATGGTAAATCAACTAATTTGGGTCCACTTCAATATTACACTCTTCAGAAAATTCTTCAATATGCTCAGTACAATATTATTGCGGATGTGCATTATCGTTAAGGGTATACGTGGTGCGAAAATGATTCATGGTTAATTCAGATAGTCGCTCGGGTGCAGTCAATGTTGGATATTGCATACAAAAGCTGTTAGTACGCTCAACATCCTTTTGTCTACAAATGTCATCGTCAAATGTCAAAGAGAAAAAGACAAGGCAAAAAACCAAAAAATTTAACAGAATAAAATGAAGCAGGAACTTTTAAAAAAGGCTATTCAATTGCCCTGAAATTGTTGGTGCATCAATATATAGAGGATTTGGAGGAAATATTAAAAAAGGAAAACTGCAAACGTCGTCGTGTATGGCTAAAGAACTGAGATTTGAAACGTCATTGTGCCGTTAATTCGGAAGGGCTTTTAAAAGAACTCTCCTCAGGTCACCCTGAAAGTTATCGGAACCATTTTAGGATGAGTAATAAGAATAATTGACGAAACAAATAAATATTAACAGCTTAGTGTATCACTTCAATCATACAAGGCTACTGATGAGTTGGTGTAGCGGCCAACGAAACATTATGTCTAGTGTGCGGTGTGATTACTACTCTATATAAAGGGTATTGTTGTCGTTGTTGGTTATTTTCTTCAGAAAGCAACATAGACCTTAAGCTCGAAAATATAACTCTTAATTAACAATTGGAAAATTATTAGATTTATAAAATATAACATAAATTAAAAATAATAAAAAAAAAATAATGTAAGTGCTCCTCCGTTTGTACCATCTTTATCATGTCCAGTCAATAATCAAAATGCGAAAATTGATTGCTCAAGGTGACATTTATTTATATTATTGTAATTTTTTTTTCATGAAGAGCTTGCGTACTTTTTTTAATGTTACGTCAAAAGGAAGAGTAATACTGGAATTCTTTGAAACAAGCCAAAACTTAACAAACTCGTTACCTTTGTTGTTGATTAATTATATCAGCCTAAAAATGAAAGGATGAACTTTCCAGCCTTAAGGCGAGCAATGAATGGGTTTAAAGCAATATTTTATTTTTTAAAAAAATATTAAAAATTTTGTATTTTTAAATCAAAATGTACATTTTTACATTCTGTTTGAGTTAAATAATGGTCAATTTAAAACCTAATTTTTTTGTTTTAGTATTAAAGAAAAAATATAATTTTTGATTGAAAAATTTCTATTATTTTTAATTTATGTTGTTTTATTTCTCTTTGTACTTAACAACCAGTGCCTCACTTGGATCTCTACAATGGCTGTACCGTGTTCCAAAATTTAAAATGTCTAAGTTTTACCAGAAGTTTGCGAAGCTATCTTTATTGCATTGCAGGATTTGATCAAGGTAAATATTAAGTAAATATCTAATGAAACTAATCGTGCTGATTGTCGAAACCTACAAATCTGTTGCGACGGTAGTTCAATCGATCTTGAACCGAACCGAACTTTTTTGCCATTCTCCAAACACTTTGTATATATTACTTTAGAAATTTACTTGATAAGGAAACCAAACGTTTCCCCAGACTGTCTTAATTCCTACCTGAAAACTCTGTCTGTTTCCACAATCTGCACAATCCACAAAAGTTAAGTAGATAAAATATAGCGGTTCTGGCATAGGAGGAGCAAGCCGATGACGTCACTTAGGTCCCAGCGCCATCTAGTGGGGGTTTTTGTGCTTAAAGTCGGAAAGTTTGCCGTATGTCTTTGCTGAAAGCTATTAAAATCGGTAAGTTTGATGTATGTCTTTGCTAAAAGCAATGAAAATCGGTAAGTTTAATGTACGATATGTCATTGGTTTAAGCTATTAAAAATCGGCAAGCTGTGATGTATGTCTTTGCTTTAAACGTTGATCATAATTTTATTTACTACATTGTCGGTAGTGGTGCACAAGCGAGTTCTTATCAGTGTTTGCATGGTTCGTTTTTTTCTTAAAGGCCTGTTTCCAGCTCTCAAGTAAAGCATATTTTCATACAAAAAACTGAAAAGTAATCAAAAAGTAATTTTCTTTTGTCAAAATTACTTGAAAGAGTATCCAGCTCGTAAGAAAAACTATTTTGATTTTACTACTTTTTTTCATTGGAAGTGCCATCGGCAACACTGTGACTGTCAAGTAATATATGCAAGTTTCAATATTACTTCAAGTAAAATTTTGACAAGCAAACTTGAAAGGTAAGAAATTTTCTCAATTTTTTTATTGATTGAATTAATTAAAATTAAGTAATATTTTAGAAAAATGAACACATCTACGGAAGGAGAAGATGCAGCACAGCAGAAAAGGCAGAAAGCTATACGCAAGAAGCGTTCCGCCAACTTCACAGAGGAAGAAAAACACCGGCCGGCAAGGGAGGTGAAGGAGTGGCCAGCCATCTGGAATATCACCGACCACCACCAAAGCAACAAAAATGCGGTGCTTTGGAAAAATCATGTAAATAAACACAATCTTCTAAAATACGGTTTAAATTAATTATGTTTCAACGCAGAAAGTGAATGCAGATCAGCATGGACAGCAATGCGTGAAAGCTACCGCTACCATGCCAAGGTAGCTAGGAAGAACAGGAGTGGTAGCGCAGGTGGCGTGTCCCTTGAAGAACCATCTTTCGATGACAGCGTCCACTGGGAGTTTGGGGAAGACCTGTTCTTTTTACCAAGCACCTCTAAAAAAAGAAAGTAAGTAGAACTTATGCAAGTGTAAACGTGTGAAATAATGGTTTTACTTTACAGAACTTTTACGACACTTGTTTCGGAAAATGATGCATCGCCAATATCACCAGGTAGTAATGCTGCTCGATATACAACTATGTAAGTATGGTTGAATATAAGCAGCTTCCTTATAACCCTAGCCTTTAATATCTATGTATACACAAATAGGCTAAGGAAAAACCAGTTCAGTACCATTTTCTCCTGTGTTTCTCAACCGATTTTGATAATTTTTTCAAATGAATCGGAGTAGTGAGGAGCACCGACGAATTAAAGAAAAATGCTAGCTAGAATACCCGGCGTTGCTCGGGGTGGTATGGCATTCAGGTTGTTTGTCAACTGATTTTGAATCTGAATAGGGAGAAGGAGTGCACCGATTAGTTTTTAAAGAATACCCGGCGTCGCTCAAGGGTAGTATGGCAAAAAGGTCAAGTTTCGACCACTGGCGTACTCTAGTATAGAAAAGACACACTACATATTATTTCTACGTTCCACTATGTGGTATTTGCGCAAACTAGGCGGCCAAAAGTAAATTTTATTAACACCGATTTTGTTAAAAAAATATTTTACAGTGCTCAATATTGCAAATATAAAAGGTGTCTAAATTGGTCAAAAATTACATAGTGTAACGTTGATTTACTAAGTTATTATTTTGGTAAGCCTTGATATTTTAATCTGAATATGTTTTAAGGTGTCTTTTGACATTTTATTACATCTTACAGCTCGGTTTTTATAGGGGTAATTTTCATACATTTTTTCGAGCACATGCTTACGTTTTCGGGGGCACTTTAGGGTATACATACAGCCTTTAATATTTACCCTAGAAAGATAAAATATATGCCAAAATATCAGTTATATCGTAACACGAATATCAAACTTTAAATTTCGGCATTTCTTTAATCAAGTCACAAGATAGCAAAATAAAAAAGAAAAATTCTTATATATATATAGAATATATGCATGTACATATCGGTTGCTTTCGCTTTTGTTGTTTGTTATTGTTTTGTTAATCTTCAATAAGATTAATACAATAAATAATATAGATGCATGTAGCCACAGAGCCAGTATGAAGCTAAGTAACTTGTAGTAGTACTCCTACAGTGTTGTCACTTAAAACTACATTTTGACTTGTAGTTTTTGAAATTTTACACTCAATAAAAATCGTCATATCGCCGCCTTGGTTTACCTTCATAAATTCCTTTAAAATAAAAAGATATATGTTAACGTAAATTTACGCTCGATTGTGAATCACCTCATACAGTCGATGCAGCCCTGCTGGGTATCGTAGATCCCACAGCTTTGACATCCCTGTGCAGATGGCAGCTTCACTGTTGACAGCTGTCATTATGAAGAGCGGCCATCTGTTATTTTCGCGGCCATCTGTTATTTTCAATTTCCGGTTGTTGCTCGGCCACTCTTTTTTGGATCGTCGTCAATCTCAGACATAATCGAAAAAATAAATAAAAATCCTTTGCTTCTAAAAACTCAGATGTGGGGTAAAGTTCCCTACCAACATAAAACAACATAAAATTCAAAATATTAAATAAAAACATGACACGCGAAACTAAACAAACGCTTATGGATGCGCTATCAGCAGCAGGAGTGGATTTCCCACCGTCGGCCACATGGACGCAACTCAAACGGCTCTTTACTGAGCATTTTGGTACTGATGCTGGTGCTGCTCCAGCCGAGGATGGCGCAAACTTAGACGAAAATAACGAAGAAGTTGCGTTCGCCGATGGAGCGTTCGGGATGCACGTTGGTGCTCCGCCCCAGGGCTTCGCACCAGCTGATGCTGTTGCCAATAACATTGTGAGAGCTAATACTTTAGAAACTGACTCCACTGCCGCTCCAACTGTTGCCGATGTCACTGTCGTTTCCGATTCTGCCGATTCCGTCTCCGACGTCACTGCCGCTGCCGCGAACTCCACTGCCGTCGCCAGCGCTGCCGCTGCCGTCAACTCTGCCGCTGCCGTCAACACTGCCGCTGCCGTCACTCACGCCGTAAATGGCAGCTCTTCCAGCACATCTGCCGCTGCTTGTACCTCTGCCGTTTACAAAGCTACTAGCGCTGATAATGAAGAGCTTCATTCATTGCAGCATCGCTTGGAAATTTTAGAATTGAGACAGAAAATTCGCGAATTAGAAGGTGCTGCCGTTGTTTGCAATGAAAGGAGGCTTGACTTTGCCGACGTTGAACATGCCATTTCCAAATACAGCGGGGATGACGTGGGGCATGCTGTTCGTAGCTTTCTTTGTGATTTTGAAGAAGTGATGCAGTCAATAAATGCGAATGAACGGCTTAAATTATTAAGCTTGAGACGCTCACTCATTGGCACGGCTCGGATTTTTCTGGCTACAACGACTGCTTTAAATTATCAAGAACTAAAAGCGGCTCTTATCAACGAGTTTGACGTTGCTGTTACTCGCCAAAATATATATCGTGTGCTGAGTCAAAGACGATGGAATAGGAAAGATGAGTCGCTGCATTGCTATGTGTTGACTATGCAGTCAATCGCGAAGCGTTCCGACATTGAAGAGACAGAGGTAATTGATTTTATAATCGACGGAATCGGGGATGGCGTGGCCAATATTAGTTTACTGATGGGCGCCCAGACGGTTGATGAATTGAAAAGGCTCATCAACCGGTTTCAACAAAAATATTTGGAGAAGAAACCTACTGCCTTCGTTGGACGAAACACTGCCGCCACTTCCGTTAAGACAGCTGTCATGAAACAGGCTGCTGACACAAACGTCATCAAGTGCTTTAATTGTTCACAGAATGGGCACATTAAACCAAATTGCCCACATCCACTGCGACCAGTTGGCTTCTGCTTCCGATGCTGGCAGATGGGACATGAGCATCGCTCGTGCACAAATCCTAAGAAGATTCTGAAGCCGTTCGCTGATAGACAGATTGCTGCCGTTGATGAAGTTTCCGACGAAAATTCAGTTAATGCTTATAATTTAGTGAGTATTGGTTTTAAAATTAATTGGTTTGGAAGTGCAAATTTTAACAAATTCCTTTCCCTTTTTGACACCGGCAGCCCTATTAGCTTTATAAAGCAATCTTGTGTTCCAAGAGATTCCTTGGTTAAGACTCTTGCACGGGGACAAAACTTTTTTGGTATTGGTGGAAATCAAATTTACATTCAAGAAGAAACCGAGTGCCTAATTAAATTTAGATATAAAACAAAATGTATTAAACTGAAAATAATTCCTGATGTTATGATGCAAATTCCGATCGTCTTAGGACGAGATTTTTTGAAATTGTTTAACATTCATCTCATTGAATTAAAACTTAAGTATAAAATGAAAGAGCTTAATGAAATAAATAAAAATATGAATATTTGCACTTCTTTTCCAAATAATTTGTGTATAAATTTATATAAGAAAGGTATTTTAAGAAATGAAAGATTGCTAGACATAGGATTTAAAAATAAAATTGAAAATGTAACGGATGCTGAGGCGGTTGGTATAGTAAGTAAGGACGATCCTCTTGACTTTGCTGAATTGCCTCACATATTCAGTATTGAAACTGCTGTCGACGACATGGAATTGGACGTTGACTACACTTTAGAAAAACTTAAACGCACCGAATTAAACTCATTGATTGTAGATTGTTACCTTACACCCAAAAATATATCAGTTAAGCCCTACAAATATGAAATGACTTTCATACTTTCATACTTAGAAAGAACCACGGTACAGAATATTTTAAACGATTTACAAAAAGACGAAATAATACGACCTAGTAGTTCTCCTTATGCATCTCCAATTGTCTTAGTGAAAAAAAAGAACGGAAAAACACGACTATGCATTGATTATCGGGGTCTCAACAAAATTACTGTTCGGGATAATTATCCTCTTCCGCTAATCGAGGATTGCATCGAATATCTAGAGGGAAAGAATCTATTTACGGTTTTAGATTTGAAAAGTGGGTTTCATCAGGTTAACTTATCTCCAGAATCAGTTCCATTCACAGCTTTTGTGACGCCGAATGGGCAGTATGAATATTTAAAGATGCCATTTGGACTTAAAAACGCCCCGGCGGTATTTCAGCGTTTTGTAAATAATATTTTCAAAGATTTAGTTGACGAAAAGAAAATAGTAATTTATATGGATGACATATTAGTAGCCACGACTGATTTTGCTGAGCATGTTGAAATTTTACGAACTGTTTTACTTCGTATCACTCAACAGGGACTAAAGCTCAATCTTGCTAAATGTAAGTTTGGCTTTAGAAATATAGAATACTTAGGGTATTCGGTATCTTGTGAAGGAATAAAGCCCAGTGAAGCTCACATAGAAGCTATTAAGAGATATCCGTTGCCAACAAATCAAAAGCAACTGCACTCATGTATCGGACTTTTTTCGTATTTTAGACGCTTTATTCCTTCGTTTTCCCGAATAGCCAAGCCTCTATTAAGGCTCCTGAAAAGAAATACTGATTATTTATTTGACGAAGATTGTATAACTGCCTTTTATGACTTAAAAACTAAATTGACTGAGTCCCCAGTTTTAGCAATTTACAACCCTGAAAAAGAAACTGAATTGCATTGTGACGCAAGTTCAATCGGGTTTGGGGCTGTCTTACTTCAACGGCAGGGCAGTGAGAAATTCCATCCTATTTCCTACTTTTCGAAAACCACTTCAGTGGCCGAATCCAAATATCATAGTTTTGAACTAGAAACGTTAGCCATAATTTATGCATTAAGACGATTTAGAGTCTACCTGGAGGGGATACCTTTTAAGATAATAACCGATTGTAACTCACTGACTATGACTTTAGCAAGAAAACAGATAAACCCTCGGATAGCAAGATGGGCACTGGAATTAGAAAATTATAATTACACTATAAAACATCGCAGTGGTACCTCTATGGGGCATGTAGATGCGTTAAGCCGCTGCCAAATCGCCTCTATTTTAGAGGAGGGTGACGTAGATTTCCAGATTCAAGTTGCACAAGAAAGGGATGATGCTATAAGAGACATACGTACCCGTTTGGAGATTGAAGAGGTTAAGAACTACGAACTGGTAGATGGACTTGTTTTTAGGGTAAGAAAAAGTGGAATTAAAGCCTTGTACGTACCACAAGAGATGGAGCAAAATGTAATACGGCTAATTCACGAAAAAATATGCCATCAGGCATTCGAAAAAACCTACGATAGCCTATGTACATATTATTGGTTTCCAAATATGCGAGAAAAAATAAAATGTTTTATTGATAACTGCCTTAAGTGTATTATGTATGGTGCCTCTGTCCGACCTTCTGAGAGAGACCTGTATAGCATACCCAAATATTCTGTACCTTTTCAAACGGTGCATATTGACCACTTTGGACCACTGCCGGCAATAAAATCCAAAAGAAAACACATTTTAGTCGTAATTGACGCTTTCACAAAATTTGTTAAATTATATCCTACCAACTCCACCAGCACACTAGAAGTGACGGCTTCTTTAAATAAATATTTTGGTAACTATAGTAGACCGAGACGAATTATATCTGACAGAGGAACATGTTTCACATCCCTGGAATTTGGCGAGTACTTGTTAAAGAAGAATATAGAGCACGTCAAAGTAGCGGTAGCATCTCCACAGGCTAACGGACAGGTTGAAAGAGTCAATAGGGTGATTAAAGAAATGCTCGGAAAATTAAGTGAACCTCTTGAACATGCTGACTGGGTTGATAAGCTGGCACAGGTAGAATACGCTATCAATAATTCCGTTCATAGTACAACGAAATACTCTCCTAGCATGCTTCTGTTCGGTGTAGACCAGCGTGGTGAACTAGTTGACGAATTGACTGAGTATTTAAGTGAAAAATGTGACTGTGAGGAAAGACGTGATTTACATAAAGTCCGGTGTGAGGCTTCTGGGGCCATCAAAAAGTCTCAAGACTATAGTCTAAGTTATGTTTTAAAGCATTCCACCAACCCAAAAAAATATGACGTAGGTGATTTTGTTGTAATTCAAAACGTTGATACAGTAATCGGGACGAATAAAAAATTGGTGCCCAAATATAAAGGCCCGTATGTTGTTCATAAAGTCTTGGGTAATGATAGATACGTTATCCGTGATATTGAAAACTGCCAACTGACTCAGCTACCGTACGATGGAGTGGTAGAAGCCAAAAGAATGCGAAAGTGGTTATCTAAATTAAATGAAGCTATGTAAAGACACCACTTCTCAATGATAAACTATGTTATTATTATAAGGAAATATTATAAAATAATTGTAAAGATATGTTATGTAATATTTGTAAGTATGTGATCGAGGGCGATCTCACGTCAGATTGGCCGAGTTGTTAACGTAAATTTACGCTCGATTGTGAATCACCTCATACAGTCGATGCAGCCCTGCTGGGTATCGTAGATCCCACAGCTTTGACATCCCTGTGCAGATGGCAGCTTCACTGTTGACAGCTGTCATTATGAAGAGCGGCCATCTGTTATTTTCGCGGCCATCTGTTATTTTCAATTTCCGGTTGTTGCTCGGCCACTCTTTTTTGGATCGTCGTCAATCTCAGACATAATCGAAAAAATAAATAAAAATCCTTTGCTTCTAAAATATAAATATATTTCATATTAATATATTTCATTTATTTAATGTTGTATGTGGTTTTTTAAAGTTTTTTAAGCACTAAAGAAACGCTGCTTTATTTTGTCAAGAAACACACCCAGTTGAGGAATTCACATATTCTGAAGCTTTTTTTGGATGTATTTGCCGTAATCGGAAGATCTGCTATTATAGGTTGAAAAGTCACTTTGCATCATTGAACCTTCTCGATGCTCGTTAGCTTCCCATTCTCCGTTCACCCAATTTCTATCGCTGTCTTCATATCCTGTGAATGTTGCTGAGCAATAATTGTGGCAATTTTGATTGATCAAGAAATTGTGCAGCAAACATGCTGAAACAATTTTTTGTGCTCGTTCAGGACTACAAAATAATGTATTTTTTAGACAAATCCATTTCGCACTTAAGATGCCGAAAGCATTCTCAATGCATCGTCTTGCACGACTTAATCTATAATTAAAAATCCTTTGTTCAGGCAAAATTGGTTTGCAATTATATGGTTTCATCATCCGCTTGCTTAACGGGAAGGCGTCGTCTGCAACGATGAAATGTGGGAGTTTTCTTTCGTGCACATAAGCATCTGGAGGAAAAGGGCAGGTGTCATTTACAACACTGGCTCCAAATTTGGATTTTTTAAAAATGTTGCAATCACCCTCGCTACCATACGCTCCGATGTCCAAATAAGTAAATTTATAGAAGGCGTCGCAAGTGGCTAACACTACTATGGAACGAAATCCCTGAAATAAAGTTGTATATGATTTAGATCAGCAACAAGCACTAAATTTTTGCATTTAACATACTTTGTAGTTATAAAATATGCTACCAATATTTGGAGGAGCAACAATGCTGACATGCTTCCCATCTATTGCACCGACACAGTTCGGAAAATTCCATTCATTCCGAAAGCCATCAGCGACTTCCAAAAGCATGCCTTCATTCCATCAAGGTATTTCATTTTGAAGACTTATACATATCGCTTCACAAACTTGGTCAATAATTCTGCTGAAATGTTGCTTGCTTATTCTGTAGCAGGAAGCAAGATGACGTTGTAAGTCGCCAGATACTAAATATCTAAAAATGGTATATGATATTAAAGTTATTAGAAAGCTATTAAAAACCTTACTCCAAAACAATGGTGAGTTTTGCCTTGGCCGGGATAAAATCCTTTGGCCTAGTGTTCCGTTTCGGAGCCAACTGTGGAAGCAATAACTCATACAACTTATCAAAAATTGCAGGCGCACGTGAAAATTTTAACAAAACAGTTGTGGTGCACTTTGCAAATTTTCGAAGTCAGTAACGAACCTTCCTTTCTGATTCCGCTCTTTTAGGTATGGGCTTACCCAATACCTGGGTCTCTTCCGCATCTTTCTTTTCTCCTCCTTCTCCTCCTCCAACAACTCCATGCCAGCCAGGAATATTCCGCAATTTATAAGCGAAACTAAATCAGCACTACAAAATGTATACGCACGTCAATAATTAATGTAAAAAAAACGCTTTTCTTTATTACTAACCTTTGCAATTCAGCCATAATTTAATTAATGAACTATTTCAATATTTACAGCAAGTATTAAAATGTTTGATGAAAACAAATCAGCGCTAAAATAATAAAGATAAAATATCAACAACGCTGCAACTGTCAAAACTCTCGCCGTCAAAATTACTTGCCTACTACTTTTTTACACTCAAGAAATGTAAGTAACTTTTTCCTTGAGTAATTACTTATATAAAATAAAATACCATTTTTAGATATTTAGTATCTGGCGACTTACAACGTCATCTTGCTTCCTGCTACAGAATAAGCAAGCAACATTTCAGCAGAATTATTGACCAAGTTTGTGAAGCGATATGTATAAGTCTTCAAAATGAAATACCTTGATGGAATGAAGGCATGCTTTTGGAAGTCGCTGATGGCTTTCGGAATGAATGGAATTTTCCGAACTGTGTCGGTGCAATAGATGGGAAGCATGTCAGCATTGTTGCTCCTCCAAATATTGGTAGCATATTTTATAACTACAAAGTATGTTAAATGTAAAAATTTAGTGCTTGTTGCTGATCTAAATCATATACAACTTTATTTCAGGGATTTCGTTCCATAGTAGTGTTAGCCACATGCGACGCCTTCTATAAATTTACTTATTTGGACATCGGAGCGTATGGTAGCGAGGGTGATTGCAACATTTTTAAAAAATCCAAATTTGGAGCCAGTGTTGTAAATGACACCTGCCCTTTTCCTCCAGATGCTTATGTGCACGAAAGAAAACTCCCACATCTCATCGTTGCAGACGACGCCTTCCCGTTAAGCAAGCGGATGATGAAACCATATAATTGCAAACAAATTTTGCCTGAACAAAGGATTTTTAATTATAGATTAAGTCGTGCAAGACGATGCATTGAGAATGCTTTCGGCATCTTAAGTGCGAAATGGATTTGTCTAAAAAATACATTATTTTGTAGTCCTGAACGAGCACAAAAAATTGTTTCAGCATGTTTGCTGCACAATTTCTTGATCAATCAAAATTGCCACAATTATTGCTCAGCAACATTCACAGGATATGAAGACAGCGATAGAAATTGGGTGAACGGAGAATGGGAAGCTAACGAGCATCGAGAAGGTTCAATGATGCAAAGTGACTTTTCAACCTATAATAGCAGATCTTCCGATTACGGCAAATACATCCAAAAAAAGCTTACAGAATATGTGAATTCCTCAACTGGGTGTGTTTCTTGACAAAATAAAGCAGCGTTTCTTTAGTGCTTAAAAAACTTTAAAAAACCACATACAACATTAAATAAATGAAATATATTTATATCTTTTTATTTTAAAGGAATTTATGAAGGTAAACCAAGGCGGCGATATGACGATTTTTATTGAGTGTAAAATTTCAAAAACTACAAGTCAAAATGTAGTTTTAAGTGACAACACTGTAGGAGTACTACTACAAGTTACTTAGCTTCATACTGGCTCTGTGGCTACATGCATCTATATTATTTATTGTATTAATCTTATTGAAGATTAACAAAACAATAACAAACAACAAAAGCGAAAGCAACCGATATGTACATGCATATATTCTATATATATATAAGAATTTTTCTTTTTTATTTTGCTATCTTGTGACTTGATTAAAGAAATGCCGAAATTTAAAGTTTGATATTCGTGTTACGATATAACTGATATTTTGGCATATATTTTATCTTTCTAGGGTAAATATTAAAGGCTGTATGTATACCCTAAAGTGCCCCCGAAAACGTAAGCATGTGCTCGAAAAAATGTATGAAAATTACCCCTATAAAAACCGAGCTGTAAGATGTAATAAAATGTCAAAAGACACCTTAAAACATATTCAGATTAAAATATCAAGGCTTACCAAAATAATAACTTAGTAAATCAACGTTACACTATGTAATTTTTGACCAATTTAGACACCTTTTATATTTGCAATATTGAGCACTGTAAAATATTTTTTTAACAAAATCGGTGTTAATAAAATTTACTTTTGGCCGCCTAGTTTGCGCAAATACCACATAGTGGAACGTAGAAATAATATGTAGTGTGTCTTTTCTATACTAGAGTACGCCAGTGGTCGAAACTTGACCTTTTTGCCATACTACCCTTGAGCGACGCCGGGTATTCTTTAAAAACTAATCGGTGCACTCCTTCTCCCTATTCAGATTCAAAATCAGTTGACAAACAACCTGAATGCCATACCACCCCGAGCAACGCCGGGTATTCTAGCTAGCATTTTTCTTTAATTCGTCGGTGCTCCTCACTACTCCGATTCATTTGAAAAAATTATCAAAATCGGTTGAGAAACACAGGAGAAAATGGTACTGAACTGGTTTTTCCTTAGCCTATTTATGTATACATAGATATTAAAGGCTAGGGTTATAAGGAAGCTGCTTATATTCAACCATACTTACATAGTTGTATATCGAGCAGCATTACTACCTGGTGATATTGGCGATGCATCATTTTCCGAAACAAGTGTCGTAAAAGTTCTGTAAAGTAAAACCATTATTTCACACGTTTACACTTGCATAAGTTCTACTTACTTTATTTTTTTAGAGGTGCTTGGTAAAAAGAACAGGTCTTCCCCAAACTCCCAGTGGACGCTGTCATCGAAAGATGGTTCTTCAAGGGACACGCCACCTGCGCTACCACTCCTGTTCTTCCTAGCTACCTTGGCATGGTAGCGGTAGCTTTCACGCATTGCTGTCCATGCTGATCTGCATTCACTTTCTGCGTTGAAACATAATTAATTTAAACCGTATTTTAGAAGATTGTGTTTATTTACATGATTTTTCCAAAGCACCGCATTTTTGTTGCTTTGGTGGTGGTCGGTGATATTCCAGATGGCTGGCCACTCCTTCACCTCCCTTGCCGGCCGGTGTTTTTCTTCCTCTGTGAAGTTGGCGGAACGCTTCTTGCGTATAGCTTTCTGCCTTTTCTGCTGTGCTGCCTCTTCTCCTTCCGTAGATGTGTTCATTTTTCTAAAATATTACTTAATTTTAATTAATTCAATCAATAAAAAATTGAGAAAATTTCTTACCTTTCAAGTTTGCTTGTCAAAATTTTACTTGAAGTAATATTGAAACTTGCATATACTACTTGACATTCACAGTGTTGCCGATGGCACTTCCAATGAATAAAGGTAGTAAAATCAAAATACTTTTTCTTACTAGCTGGATACTCTTTCAAGTAATTTTGACAAAAGAAAATTACTTTTTGATTACTTTTCAGTTTTTTGTATGAAAATATGCTTTACTTGAGAGCTGGAAACAGGCCTTTACGTGGGAATATTTTAAATAACTTTTTAAGCGAAGAAAATATTTTATGGCCCTAGCACAAGATTATTTTAAATAAATTAAAAAATCAGTTTAATGAGTTTGTGTTAGCGCACCATGGCAACTCCCAATAATTCTTTTACATTTAATTTGCAACTGAGGTGTCATCGCCGCAAACTACAATAGAAGATAAAGTCGGAGATTTGTTTTAAAGGAGCGAGCGAGTGAACACACAAATTTAAAATACACGCGCAGCGTTAAGCTAGTTGAAATATCTTTTAGTTTGATTTTCTTTGCTTAAACTTTTCCAACTAAGTTTAATAATTTTTCTGTCATTAAGGGATGTGATACCTTTTAATGGTTTAAAATGCGTATAAGTTGAAAAAAGATATATTATATATAAAAGATTTATATAATATATAAAGATATTTGAAAAATTACACACATATTTTTAGGTAAAAAATTATTGAAATTATTTGAGGTAAAAAAATTTTTTAATTTTTTTAATCACATGTGTGGCAACAGGAATTTTTTTAAAAAAACATTAAAAAATTATTGCGGGCGTGATTAAATTAAAACTACTCGACCGATCGTACTGAAATTTTAATATGCTGTTTTGCACTTGTAAATGCAAATGAACTACGGACAGAAAGATTGATAAAATAGTTTTTGAGTTTTTGGTCGATTTTGGCCCTCAAAAATTTAACATTTTGGAAAAAAGTCGCCATTTCGTTATTTTTCGACCAAAATTTTTTCTTCCCCGTTGAAGACCCCGTTTTTGTTGTTTTTTTTTTCAGATGTTTCAGTGAACCGCAGTGATTTTTTGATGTTTTTTTTTTTAAATAACTCCAGTAGCCATATATTTGATTAAAAAAATTCAGAATACAATTTTTTCTGTTGTGTTTTTACCTCAAAATATATATGTTATTTATGAAATGATATATTATTTTTTATGGAACTTATACACATTTTAATTCATAAAAAAATTTTTTTTAAGGTGTCACGTCCCCTTAAAACCAATAAATTCATTCATAAATCATAACTAATTTTTGTCATTTGAAATCGCCAACATAAGTATTCAAATTTGTTCGCTTGCTTCTTAGGAAATTTTGCTCGCTGCCAACGTCGCCTGTGGGATCTCTGCCGACGTTGAAGACTTTGGTGGCACGAATATGGTGCAAATTTCATGCTGACAAGAAGCAAGGCAAAGGGAAACTTTGCAACCGACTTGAGTGGGAATACTGCGATGAAATTTGAGGATTCAGCCGAGGGTCCAACAGGTGGATATGACACGCAAGTATTGACAATAAGGAATTGTCGGTGTTTGTTTCAAGTATTACAGCGTTAAGTGAAGCAGTAAAAGAGCTGCGACAAGAAACTGCCCGTAGCCAGCAGGAAATTTGTCAACTTCGCACAAGGGTAAAAGCAGAAGATTCTTCATCGAACCAATGGTACAGTTCCGCCATTACGACACAAGCGCCGCAGTAACCTCAACAACTGCTGGCAGCGTCGCCGTCAACGTCGCATTCTCTGCCCAACCAACAAAATGGGGCGCTTATGCCTTTTTCTGATGATTTTCGCGGTAAACTGTACCCGCTACCGCCATTCGAGGGAATGCTGAAGAATTGTCACTGTTTTTGGCATATTTCAGCGATACATAGCGTGAGTTCAACTACAGCAACCGGCAAAATTGAATGCGTTTAAACAAAGCGCTGCATGGGGATGCAAAGCGATAGTCACTTTGCTTCTTATATACACAGATGATGAGCCAAACGTTAATGCGGAATTGCCGTTCAATTTTGGTAGGCCGGATTTGCATGTGCGCTTGCAGTTGGAAAAGTTCATCAATTTCCAGCCATTTCAGAAAATCGTTTGGAAAATATAATTGCCTTTTCGAATCGGGTCAGGAACATCGTGGCATTTTTTATTTCTGCAAAGTGCCAGCACCATTTAGCAAATCCGGTTTTATTGGGGCAAATCGTCATAGAGCTACAACTCTCAAAGAAATATGAATGGAGCAGATATGCCGCTACCGTCACTCCATTCCCTACTGTGGAAGATTTATCGAAGTGGATTAGTGATTAAGCCAGGGTTGTGACTTTTATGCCAATAGCCACGACACGATCCTATCCAGCACCTCACCCATAGATTCGCCATGGGCTTGCCAACGTGAAATCCAGTTAGCAGCCAGCCACTACGTCCGCTATCAAGAGGGTGATGCACAACAATCAAATAGAAATCGAGCGGACTTTCAGCTTTCGCTTCACTTAAAGTGCTTGAGAAGTAGAGCCTGGTAAAGCGGGATTGCCTTTGCTTTACGTGCTTGGGAAAGGGTCACGGTGTAACGAGTTGCCGCAAAAGAAAATTCTGCGGTATCAATGGATGCGCACGAAAACATCATCATCTGCTGCATGAAGAGAGATTGCCATCGCCAGCTGCAGATCACGGTTCAGAGCATGTGATTAACTGTTACCAGGTTAAATGTTCTTTGTTTTTTAAAATTTCACCCGTAAAGCTATCTGGACCAGAGGGCAATATGGTTGTATACGCTATGATTAACGAAGGACCATCAGTGTCGTTGCTGGAGAAGAACTTGGCGGATGCATTAGGATTGAGAGGGCATACCATGGCACTGATCTTCCATAGGTTCGGTGACACAAAGGTCAAAAAATGTGGCAGTCGATATAAGAGGTTGCAATAATAAGACCCCAGAGTACAATATAAAGAACTTAAGAATTGCAATCATTTTGCAAAAAAACTAAGAAAAAAATGCTCATTTCAGCCTTCGAAACACGGTTGCCATCTTTGTGGGAAAAATCCCATTTGAGGTTATTTTTAAATGCCGTTGGAAATGGGAATCCCATGGTTATTTTTAATTGAGTGTGGTTTTTTTAATTTATGTGAGATTCTTTTTCATAACCATCCACCGCTTGGAGTTACAAGCTGCGGTACTAGCCAGCCGCACCAACTCGTTAATAAGATGCTGCCACGATTTTCACATCGACAAAATCATATTTTGGAGCGATTCGAAGAATGTGGTCCTATGGATTAGATCAACCTCTCGGGACTTCAAGCAGTTCGTTGCATTCCAAAACGCTGAGATAATAGACTCCACGATGCCAGAACAGTGGCGCTGGCTGCCAACCGACCTCAATGTTGCTGACGATGCCACCAGACCCAAGATGCCACATGTTTTTGAAACACCGTCTTGGTGGACAACAGGCCCCGAATTCTTGCAATGCAGCCAAGAACACTGGCCGCAAGAAGTTCAGCCGTTTGAATCAGAGCATCCTATAAGACAACCCAAGGCTAATTCCAATCACTCTGAAGTGATAGTCAGGATCGTCATGAAATGTTACGCGATAGGATCGGCATGAAGTGATACGCGTTTTAGTTTTTAAATCAAAAATTGAAAATGACCTGCCTATTAGTGTGCAGGCATTTAAAAACGCCACGGGCTTTAAATATTCATATTACAGCCGTCACTATGAAGTGCAATCAGGCTGGACATTCTTATATTAAAGCCGTCACTAAAAAGTTCTGGCAGGCTGGGAAATGAATCAAGTCGGCAGCTGTTTGGAGCTTAAAACTTAATTGACCTTATTTGGCAAATTCCATCGTTGATATTGTAAAAAATAACGGTACTTTAGTCTTAACAAAATAAATAACATTTTTGAGTGTAATTAACATATGTTGTGATTCAGTGAAAATAATGTAAACAAAGTCATATGTTCTAAAGTGTAAATATAACAACATAGTGTGTGTGAGTGAATACAATACAAGTGACTTAATCATGTGTTGCAATTAATTGAGTGTAATAAAACAAAGAAAGAAATGCAGTGTTAACATAATTATATGTTCTAATGTGTAAAAGAATAAAGTGCAAGTAAATGATATGATCACGTTATGATATAATATTGACTGCAATAATATAACATGTAAAATTATTTGCAGCATGAAATGAAACAAGTGCAAGTGAACAATTATATGACGAGAACAGAATAAAAATAGTGTGTAATATTTCACAGAAGAAAAACACTTTCGAAATTTTGCCAGCGTAAAAAGAAGTTATCTTTGCAGCGTGCGTATAAATTTTGTAAGTATGCGTGCTTGCTTGTACTCGTCGTTTATAATCGGTTTTATTTTATTATTTTTTGCTTCAGCTTTCGTCGACAAGCAACGCGAGCGTGGATGGTTGTTATTTCGCTGTCATATTTTCATAAATGCAATTTAGCATTCAGTTCTTTAAATCAGGGCTGCGGAGTCGGACCAAAAAATCTCGACCTCGACTCCGACTCCTCAAATTGTTGGAGCTCCGACTCCGACTCCAACTCCGACTCCGACCAAATTATTAAAAAACCTTTAAGATATTTTTATTATGTTTTTTAATAAACAATTTCATAAAAATGAATCTTTAGTCTAAGCAGCTAAAAAAAAAACATATTTAAAATAAATTAAGTTCAAAGTGATTAAATTAATATTGGAATTTAAACAAATAACATTTTAAGAGTTTCTTAGAAATAAAATTGCCTCTATGAGATCCTCTTTCATTGTTGCTCGTAAATCAGATTTGATAATTTTTAGCGCTGAAAATAGCCGTTCGACACTGACTTGAGTTGGCGGCATTGCTGTTACTATCATGGCTACCTCTCGAACAATATCAGGATACATAGTAATGGCTTCTTCTACATCCAGTTTGGAAGACCTGTTGAACGTTTCAACCTCCTTTAGCACTTTAAAAAAATCTTGTTGAAATGTTTGCTTTCTTATATCCCGCAATGGACCTTGATTGTCAAGCCGGCGTCTTTTTATATTTGTATTTTCCAATTTGTTTAAAAAGGACTCAAGGTCAGAATCCTCATTTGAACTGGACGATGACTCGGTACGGTTGGTACTTCCTGATTCTTGCAGAGAATCAGACGCTTCAGGTGGATCTTGAAGCCCTTTCAAACGAATTGCCAGTTTAAAGAGTGTTTTCTTTGCAGTCTCAATCTGTTCGCTACTTAACAATACCCGATTCATAGGATCGACATATATTGCAGCTAACAAGGTGTCATTATCGAGAAGGGATACTTCTCTTCTCGTCATTGAAGATACAATGCTATCAGCAATTATTCCTCCCTGCTTTTCCAAAGAATATATAAGACTTCTCCATTCTAATAAAAATTTTCCAGGTGTTAAATCTTCAGACTGTAATTTTTTGGTGACAGTAAAGGGATGTAAAAGTGTTTTTTCCAGTTTTTCTACTTTTGACCACTGATTTTCAGTCATTAAAAGATTTTCATTATCGAGATCAGCAAAAAAATCCTTTAGTTCAAGCAATCTTTTTATCATCAGATAGGTGCTACCCCAGCGAGTTGCTTGATCCAAAATGGCACCTTTTCCAGCACGTCTTTGCAAAATAGCATCTGTTTTGGGGACCCAGCAACAGCGATTTGCCTGACTTTACCAATGAGGGAAACGACAGAGCGGTCTTTTAATCCGTCTCTTATTGCAAGTTGCAATGTATGAACAGCACAACGCATATGTTGAATGGAAATAAGCTTAGATGCTCCCTCTGCATTAGCATCCAAAATGTCATCTTCGTCTCCGATTTCATCTTCCAATGGCTGTTCGCTTCCTTCTTGGCCACTGTTAATTTTTCCAATAGTACTTATCATATTTGATGCATTGTCAGTAACAATACTTAGAACTTGCATTTTTTGAATTTCAAAATTTTTTAAGAGATTTTCTACCAAGTTACATAGGTATTCACTGCTGTGATGGGCCTGGGTATCCTTTATTCCCAATGTACGAGTTACAATTTTATTATTTACATCAACATATCGAACATTGACCGCAAAATAGTTCACTCGATGACGTGTACATGCATACATTTTAACGAATAAAAAGTTACCTTTTAAACTCTTTCGTAGTGCTTCTTTTTTATCTTCAGCCTCCCTAATTATAAGATGCCGTACACTTTCTCGTTCAAGGGAAACACCAAGCTTTCGAGCCATCTCTCCATTTAAACCCACAAACGCCGGTTGGGAAAAAAATGACAGGGGAACACAATTCTTTACAACGAGCTCTATTATATAGCTCTTGAATTTTTCTGGTGTCATAGTCACTGTTACTTTGTCTGTTGTAAAAAATTTTCCAAGTGAAGCTTGGCTTTTTATTGAAAGCTGGTCTTTTCTTGCCACTGAACTACCTCGAGTGCTATTATTATCTTTTTCAGTAACAATTTTCAATATTTCCAAATGAAACCGCTGAAGGTGCCTTTTAAGGTTAGATGCTCTTGATGGAGCGTTTTTATCTAATCCACAAAAACTACTAAATTTAGCATCACAATTTCGTTTTCCATCTTCATCTTCAATTGAACACTGACACGCGTAATGTTTTCCGTCGGGCGTAATTGTAAAATAGTCAAAAGCGGCTGACTTTATCGACATTTTATTTGCCATTTCTTAACCGTTAACACAATACAATTTTAAATTTTCGGTCACTGACATTTCTGTAATGATAGCTGTTGTTTTTGCATTTTAAACGTGTACTCGATAATTTCACAGGGTGAACCAAATTTTAAAAAATATTTTGGTGCTGAATAAGTGACAAAGCGTCATCTATTGGGCACTAGCAATTAATGCTTTTAGCGGTAGACACGGTTGCCACTTTTCGCACGAGCTTATGATTGTTTTTTTTCCCACAGATGAGATTTTTTGATAATATCTCGAAAAGTACCGATCTTAGAGTCTTCTAGATAAAACTTTATGACACTTTCCGCCCGATCGAATGAGATATCTCTCGAGTCGAAATTCCCACACAATCAGATTTTGTGAGTGTTCGTGGGAATTTTCACTCATTTTAAAAACGTGATTACAGGAGAACGAGAATTTTGGCAAAAACGAGACACAGCTCATTCGATCGGGCGGAAAATTTCGGGCGGAAAGTGTAACAACGATGTTGCCAGTTTTTATCTAGAAGACTCTAGGATCGGTACTTTTCGAGATATTTGCAGAAAATCTCATTTGTGGAAAAAAAACAATCATAAACGCGTGCGAAAAGTAGCAACCGTGCCGGTAGAGCTCAGAACTAGGGATGGGCACTTAAAAAAAAAACCTACTTTTCGAATAACCGGTTTTTTTAGTTTCGGTTTTTCACCGAAATTGAAAACCGAAGTAAAACACCGATTTTCCCGAAAACCGACCTTTTTTTAAAGATTTTCTTTAAAAATATACACATTGCACATACTTTAAAGAAGTATTTTTTAAATGTTGATAAAAATATTTTTAATTTTTTTTTATTCTATTATTTCGCCAGAGTAGTACTGAGCTCCAGCCGCTAAAAACATATCTTGCTCGTACCCAATAGATAGCGCTTTGCCACTTTTCCAGCAGCAAATTATTGGAATCATTCATTATTTTTATTTAAGCATTAGCTAAATTTTGACATATTAGGCTTATTGCGACGTTTTAGCACTTTTTAACTTCATTTGTGTATAATTATTCTGCTGTGGTGACAAAAATACATAATGCCCGACGAAATTTTCAGCAGCGAAATTAGGCGGCTTTATAAACAAAATTTACAAAATTATGTGAACAATTAATTTATATTCAGAATATTTTGCCGGAGTCGGTGCATTTTTTCCGACTCCGACTCCTTTGTCTTAAAATTCCTACCGACTCCGACTCCGACTCCTCGACTCCGACTCCGACTCCGCAGCACTGCTTTAAATACATTACATTTTTATTATTTATATAAGGAAATGAATTTTATGTTGGCTATTTCGTAGTTAATTTTATAGTTTTATTTTATTGATTTTAAAGTCATGTAAGGAGACTATTATAGGTATAATCTATACTAACTATAATATAATTTATAAAATTTTTTGGTTTTTTATTTTTGCTGATATGCTCGTGCTGTGCGATGGAGACTGTTTGGCTACCTTTTTTCTTTAACGTGATGTTTGAAGGCGTATTCCCCACAGACACTTCACATTACACTTTGATATACCAAAACAAATATTTTTCTAAATATAAAACGAAAGGTGTTCATTTACTTCCTTCTTTAAAAAAAATCAGAAACATCACCGTGTTTTTCGAGATCTAGATGAGAACCTGCCCTTAAGAGTACATACGCACAATTTTCAATATTCATTGGAAGATGCTAATGAAATATCTCGAAAAGCTTGCATGTCCTTTAAGGGGCTCTTCATAAATTACGAAACACGTTTAGGGGGGAGAGGTCAAGTATTTGTGATGAAGTGTGACATGGGCAGTGGCGAATCTGGAAAAAATCTTGGGGGGTAAATATCAATGAGACTCATTTTCAATTTGTAGGAAAATTCGTTTATTCACAATTCGCCTTGTAAAAATTCGTTTAAAACAATTCGTCTGAAAACCATTAGTTTTCAAACAATTCGTCTGAAACTCTCTCTAAAACGACAAATTAAAGTTCGCCAATTGAGTCAACTCGAGTAGAAAATTGTACTCGCGGACGGTGATGGGGGCAGTAATATAACGATTTGTTTTAGACGAATTTTCCGTAGACGGATATTTCCACATTTATTTAATTCTCCCTTTGAAATATACACATAGTGGAAAGCTATTCAAAATTTTAGAATATATTCTTCTTTAAAAAATCATTACATTTTCAATTATGTGCTATAGAAAAAGCATTGTCTTTTTAAATAGGAAAAATATAAAAAAAAAAAATGAAATGGCCATTTCAGCCCTTAAAAGGACTTTGACCGAGCTTCTTTTGATCAATTGTGTTGTGTGTGATGTGAAATGTTTGCACACAAATGATCGAGAACTGGACATACATGTTTTACGCCGACTCCGAACGGCTTATGTTCTCAAGATGCTTTTCATGGCAGTTTTTACTCTCTGAGGCTTGCCATTGTCTGCAGAGAGGTGACGGCCGAACAGAAAAATTAATTCAATTGAAAAAACTTTCTGGCGTAAGAGTCACACACTCTACCCACTACGCCACGGCCGTCAAAAATATAAAAGCAATTTAAAATTAATATTTCTGGTAATCCATATTTTGGGAAAAAGAAACATTACAAAGGGTGTACTGGTGATTATTGTTGTATAGAAAATAAAAATTACAGAACAGAATCGTCATGTCGACTCTTTTATGAGGCAAATCTATCAATAACATAGTTGATATTTACAGTACCCCGCCATAATATTACGAACACCATACAAACTCAGATAAGGATGTATATTAAGGTGCCTCGACTTCCATAGACAAAAAAAAGGTGTCGAAAGTTGTCACCGACTAAAAAGGAACTTTGGTCTATTTTATGATGATTCCCAAAATATTTTGGCTGTCACGTTAACCGCCCATAACCTCCAAAAATCATGTTTTTCGTAAAAATGCCAGCAAATAAAACAAATGGTCAGAAATAATAGTTATATTAAAAAGTTCTTCCAAACTGCATCAGAAAATTTAAAATCTTTGCCTACAACTTCATAATTTTTTATGCTATCCTTGTTATGAAGATATTGTTGGAAAGGTTTTGGCTGCTTCTTTTTATTTCCGGGCGGATTTAATCACTTTCATTACCATTTAAAGTAAAATTAAAAAAAACATGTTATTTTGCAACAAACATATACGCCAAAGATATTGAGACTTTAGTTTAAATTGTAATTAAATTGATAAACTCTGTCCAGGAATAAATAGATACAGTCAAAACCTTTTTCAAACGATATCCAAACAACGAGGAAAGCATAAAAAATATTGAGGTTATTTGAATTTTAGTGAAATCAACATAAAAAAATATCAAAAAAATGCATAAATATCAGCATTATCTTTGGTTAAACGGTAAAGATTTAAAATTTGTTGACGCAGATTTGAAGAACTTTTTCAGAAATATTACTTTTAAATGTTTGTTTTTCTTTTAAACAACCACGTCAGCCGAAATTTTTACGAAAAACATGATTTTTGGAGGTTATTTGGAGGCTATAGTGACAGCCAAAATATTTTGGAAATCGCCATAAAATAGATGAAGGTTCACTTTTAGTCGGTGGCAATGGTAATTTTTTTTTTCGAGGCACCCTAATGTACATACACATAGGCTCACTATATGCAAAAAAATAAGGTCAAGAGTCAACCTTTAAGGCTACATGCTTGGAAAGCTCGGATACTTCGTGAAAAATACAACTTTTTATTTAAAATTTTTAAAATTAAAACTTTGTTCAACGTTCGTCACTAATGGGTAAAAGTGAATACATTTTTTTGCTGCTTTTTTACCTTTAAATAAAAGACGCCATAATTAGTTCCGATTTTATTATTATTTACTTAAAATTAAAATAAATTTAAGAAACTATCCGGAATAGTAAATTTGCGCGGAATATCCGGCAATTATCCGGTTTGCATCTAAGACGCCATAATTAGTTCCTATTTTATTATTATTTACTTAAAATTATTTACTTTTTTAAATAAAATAAATTTAAGAAACTATCCGGAATAGTAAATTTGGGCTGAATATCCGGCAATTATCCGGTTTGCATCTATAGTTTAAACCGAGAAAATTTATAAAAGGCATTTGAAACACCTTCAACAAGTGTAGCAGCTTCAAAAAACAAAGATCAAGAGCAAGTAAGTGCAGCAAACGGAGCTGAAACGGATTGAAATTTAATTAAAAATTAAATTTTCATTATTTATGTCTTACTCGCTTATACCAGGCGAGCTTCGCTTCACCCCGCTCTTATCTGAAATATACTCGCAGAATTTTAATTGATTTCGGGTGCCATCTCGTGTACTAAGAGAATCTACTGCCAAAATTTCAGCGCAATGGGCTCAGAGGTTTCTTAAAAGTGGGCGTAAATATAGTGCAACAACGCCCATTTTGGTACAGTTGCAGACGGTAAGCGTAAAAACTTAATTACAAAAATCGTCTGAAATATAGCATTTTCATTGATTTGTGGGCGGTAAAAGAGGGCGTGGAAACCCATCTTTTCTACAATTGTCGAAAACAACCATACAAACTAAATTACCATTTTAGTCTCATATAGTCAAAACAGTCGGAAATATAGCATTTTTATTGATTTTTGGGTAGTAAAAGGGGGCGTGGTTAAAACTTAGTATGCAACAACCTAATCTAGGACGCAAGTAATACACGTTTTAAGTTTGATCGAAACCAGCTTTGCCATTTAGATTTATAAAAAAATCAAACAAACAAAAAACAAACAAATAAACAAACAGAAAATGATTTTTATTAATATAGATAGATAGATAGAGTCATTAACTACAAAAATTTTTCTCTCCTTACATGACTTTAAAATCAATAAAAAAATATAAAATTAATTACGAAATAGCCAACATAAACTTAATTTTATTATATAAACATCAAAAATTTAATATATTAAAGAACTGAATGCAAAATTGCATTTATAAAAATATTACAGCGAAATAACTATCATCAACGCTCGCGTTGCTTGTCGATCAAAGCCGAAGCAAAGAATAATAAAATAAAACCGATTATAAGCGACGACTAGAAGCACTCAGGCATACTTACAAAATTTACACGCACGCTGCAGAGAAAACTTCTTTTTACGCTGGCAAAGTTTCGTAAGGGCAACGGCAAACTGGCATCCGTCAGTTTGACGGCTAATTTGAGCGGCGGGTCACTCCATAGACCTTAAACATGGAATGTGCGCAGGGTTTGGGTCCCGCCATATTACTACTGCCCAATGAAAACTAAACCAGCCTCGGATAAGAACCCCAATTACGTTGACGACCACCGCAAACGAAAAACGGACAATGATTTACGGATATGCACCTGGAATGTCCGAACCCTTTATAGAGAAGGTGCCATTATCCAACTGGCGGAAGCCCTCAAAACAATAAAGGCTGACATCACCGCCATCCAGGAAATGCGATGGAAAGGGCAAGGCTGCTCTAAACAAGCATACTGTGATATCTACTACAGCTGCCATGCGGAGAGGTGCGAATTTGGATGTGGATTCGTTGTTAGCCGGAAACTACGCCACCTTGTTTCCCGGTTCATGCCTGTCAACGAAAGATTGGCCACGATCCGCATCAAGGCAAAATTTTTCTCCATCAGCCTTATTTGCGCGCACGCCCCGACGGAGGAAAAGGACGAAGCCGTCAAGGACGCTTTCTACGCTAGTCTTGAGGACGTATATGACCACCTTCCGGTCCATGACGTGAAAATAGTCCTCGGCGATTTTAATGCGAAAGTCGGAAGGGAGGGCATCTTTGGCCCCACTGTCGGTCAGTTCAGTCTTCATGAGACCTCCACGAACAACGGTCTAAGACTGATTGACTTTGCTGCGGCGCGAAACATGGTAAGTAGTAGCACCAGATTTAAGCACCTCGACATCCACAAGGCCACCTGGCTGTCCCCTGATCAAAAAACGAGAAACCAAATTGATCATATTGTAATCGACGGAAGGCATGCCTCTAGTGTTTTAGATGTGCGTACATTTCGGGGGGTCAACATTGACTCCGACCATTATCTTGTTGCAGCCAAGATCCGCATGCGATTATGCAATGCAAAGAACATACGCACAGGAATGCAACGAAAGCTAGATGTCGCTAAGCTGCAATTACAACGGACTGCCGAAGCCTACTCCGCTCAACTCTCGGTTAAGCTCAACCAACCAACCTCTGGACTTGACGACGCCGGCGGACTTTGGGCGCATATATCCCACTCCATGCGCGCTGCCGCTGAAGAAGTCATTGGTTTCCGGCGCCCGCAACCTCGGAACCAATGGTATGATCAGGAGTGTCGCATCGCGACAGCAGTAAAAAACGCCGCATACAGAAAAACGCTGCAGTCAGCTGCAACGCGAGCCGTGCGAGAAAACTACCGCGAAAAGAGGAAGGAAGAGAGGCGCCTTTTCAGACGCAAGAAAAGAGAGCAGGAAAAGCGTGAGCGTGAGGAACTAGAGGTATACCAGGGCAAGAAGGGTGCACGAAAATTCTATCAACAGGTTAAGCATCTAACCCAAGGTTTCAACCCCGGAGCACCCACATGTAGAGACGAAAATGGAGATCTGAATACGGATACGCAGTGTGTGCTGAGATTGTGGAGACGGCACTTCTCCAATTTACTTACTGGCGACGATTCCACCAATGCCGCCCATGGAGAGCGCAGTTCAGAGCTACCAATCAGCAATGACGGAGTGGAAGTACCACCACCTAGCCATGAAGAGGTTCGAGTTGCTATCCAACGACTCAAAAACAATAAAGCAGCGGGTGCTGACGGCCTGTCAGCTGAATTGTTTAAAACCGGCGGCGATGAATTGATAAGGCGCATGCATCAGCTCATCAGCAAAATATGGCTAGCAGAAAGCATGCCCGACGATTGGAACCTCAGCGTACTGTGTCCTATACTTAAGGAAGGAGACCCAACAATCTGCGCAAGTTATAGAGGTATCAGTCTTATTTCCATCGCATATAAGGTTCTCTCAAGCGTACTGTGTGAAAGATTAAAGCCGATTACAAAAACACTGATTGGACCTTATCAGTGTGGCTTTCGACCTGGTAAGTCCACCATAGACCAGATTTTCACGCTACGACAAATCCTGGAAAAAACCCACGAAAATCAAACTGACACACACTATCTCTTTGTCAATTTTAAAGCTGCGTTCGATAGCCCGAGAAGGGATTGCCTATACGCAACAATGTCTGAGTTCGGT
>OU612044.1:96533065-96534975 GCA_914767935.1 Coremacera marginata | reverse complement strand
TAACACGTAAGCACGAGCATTAATAAGCTTTCCATTCATTTTTGATTTTATCAAAAGAGAGCAACAGCCTCGCGTCGCCTCTGCTTCGACGGACGAAATGCCAGAAACAATAAAACGGGAAGGAGAGCGTGGCAGACCTAGTCGCTGAGCGCACCTCTCAGATATGTATGAAAGCTCCGACGCGCTATCGAGCAACACTCGGCATGTTACAAATTCACCGTTAGAATTTCGGATCTCTACAAGAGCTGTAGGCAAGAGTGACCTTTTGTCTATGTTACCCAATGGAGTCTGTACCGTGCAAAAGGATGGAGAAGATTCCAGCGCAGAGTCACTGGACGAGCAGTTAGCAGCGGTAGACCAGGGGGTGCGAGGAGGAAGAACAGAAGGTGGGGTGTGAGTCGACGTTAACGATAAAGACGAAGCGGCTGTTGAGTCGGTGCGGACAGGTGCGTTATGCGGTGCCTGCTGCGCAGAATGAACTAGTGTATGGTGACGTCGACTGCATTCCCTACAGCGAAATTTCGATAAGCAATTATACGATGTGTGTCCCAGTTTTAGACAATTAAAACACAAAGATTTACTTTTTACAAACAAACGTCGTTCTTCGACGGACAAGGTCAAGAATGTTGGGCAATTTAAAAGATTATGATTTGTTGCACTGCATTTAATGCACTTTTGACTATCAACTGTGACAAACGAGCGAGATGGCGTCTGTTTCGACATTGCATGCTTAGGCACAGAATTTGCTTTTTGATTGCTTAGCTCAAGTTCTTCACAGCGACCATCTAAAAATGCGAAAAATTCTAATAAAGTAGGAGAAGAACTTTCTCTACTTTCATGAACCCACTTGCTGCGTGACTCAGGATCGATTTTAGCTAAGAGAAGGTGTATAAGCCAACAATCTCGTTCAGTTTGTCGTATTGCATCTAATCCACGAATAATTTCATTAGCGCCGTCAGCAAGTTTACGCATGCCATGAGAATTTACAGTAGAAACCGCTGGAAGAGACATGAACGATTCAATAAAGGCATTTACAATATGACGCGGTCTATCAAACCGATCAGTTAAGCGCCACCATGCTGTATCGTATGCAGCCTCTGTGACACTAATGTGCTTAAGTAAATTTGCAGCTTCATCCTTCAAAAGTGATTTCAGGTAATGGAATTTTTGCGTATTTGTCAGGCCTACTCTTTTATCAACTGAGCTAACGAAAAGGTCTCTAAAGGAGGGCCAGTCCTTATATTGTCCTGAGAATTGTGGAATGTTTATTTTGGGTAACTCGTTTTCTCGATGAGGAGCAATAGCCGCAGAAGAAAATTGCTGTAAGAACGTAGCCTGTTGATCGACAAGCTTAGAAACAGAATCCACATGCATCGTGCTATCAGCAGGTGGTAAAATTGCACGCCTTAGTGCGCATAAGCGAGATCGCGCCGACAAGAATTTTTCCTCATAGACGGCGAAGTCAATATTAGGATCAGTGTAATCAGCTGCTTGTTTATATGCATACATTTTGTCAGTTGAGTTACTAAAATTTTCCCACACCTCACCTAACCTCTCAAGCCTCGTTTCTACCTCATCAAACGTGCAGTTCTCGGGCGGGTTTTCGGCGTATGCCAATACACGTGTTATTGAGGTTTTTAGTCGACCTCGAAGTTGCACTAAATTGTTCATTTCTGGTGGTACTGGTGGTGCTCCACAAAGCTAGATGTTGTTCTTCGATGTTCCTTGTTGTTGTTGCTCGCACCCCTAGTCAGCACAATGAATCCAACGATGACGCTTCCTCAGTTCTGCCCTTCACAAAGGTCCACGCTACAAGTTCCAAGTCCGTCCGTGTTCAATTCGAAGAATCCCAAACTGTGATTAAATTCTTCCAGATCCGGCTTCGAAGGACCAAAATATGTCAATGAATG